>WNWK01006364.1:0-106635 GCA_009830355.1 Cherax destructor
CTTTGAAAATCACTTTGACTGGCCAGATTCTTCCTCTTGCAAACCCCCCTATTCTCAGAAAATTTGCCAGCTGGGTCATGTCATCTTCTATTGCTTTCATGATGTTTTCAATCGCCTTTTTCTCCCCTTCTTGCTTTGTAAGTTTCCCCTTCAGCTTCCTGGAGCCCATAAACAAAGACTGATCTCTCTCTTTTATTCTCCCACTGCCTATCCCTATGTAACCCCTGATTCGATTTATTTGACTCCATTGCAGCTTTCCTTTCTTCAATCTCTTCATTGTCTGTTATCCCTTGGTCCAGTGGCCTATCACTTTCCCTTCTTAACTTGCCCTGTGTACTGCTGTGGTCTGTTAGGGCTTCTACGTATAGCTTAGCTCTCCATTTTTCTACACTCCCTTCGATTGTTCCTGATGTGATCCTCTCTTTTTTTCGGGCTCCACGATGGTCTGATAGGGCCTCTGCATACAGTTTCACTCCGTTCTCTACAGTCCCCTTCTTTGTGTCTGAGGTAACAGTTTCTGATACCATGTCCACATTGCTTTTTAGTTCTTTAGGCTGTTTCAAATTTTTCAGTTCCTCTTCTAAACTCTGTATCTTAGCCTCTGCTGTTGTGACTTGCTTCTCCCACTTCCTGCTTTCTGCAGCTATCCTCTCCTCCATTTTTTTGCTTTCTGCAGCTATCCTCTCCTCCATTTTCATGCTAAGCTCCTCTAGCTTCCTTCCCCACTCATGTTCCTTTTCATGAGCTCTGCTGCCCAATCTTCCTTTGCAGACTCATCCTCCAGTCCCCTAGTTTTTCGTCCTGCTCTCTGGCACCCCATTTTTTTTTTTTTTTTTTTTTTTTTTGAGATGCCACAGAGTGAAAAACTATGTATTTCTGTGTGGTTGTTTTGTGGTGTGATTGTCTGAGTGTTTGTGTGGGAGTGGAGGGAGGGAGAGGAGAAACTGGAGACAGTGGGGAAATGGAAGAGAGGTGGGGAAGGGGAAAGAGGGTGGAAGAGGTGTTGCAAGGTGGATGAGGTGTTGCAAGTTGGAAAAAGTGTTGCAAGCGGCTGGCAAAGACGATATCATTTAGCACTGAAGGAAAGCCTCTTAAGATTCAATTATTCAAGTCCTGTTATCTACTCCAATGCTACGGTTCCTCCCTAACTAAACAAGAGCCACACTCAGACAGGATACTCACCGTGTCCTTGTCATAGGGCTCTTAACGGTACTCCACTCACCGTGTCCTTGTCATAGGGCTCTTAACGGTACTCCACTCACCGTGTCCTTGTCATAGGGCTCTAAATGGTACTCCACTTGACATGAACGCTCACAGTGCTCCTGCCACAGGGAACTGCACATCACTTGTACAAACTCCGACACTCCTTCGGGAACCTCTGCCGGGTCACCACACGGAGAAGACCCGGGCCAGGACCCGTCCTGCCAAACTTATATGAACATGAACATCAGACAGTATGCCACACACACACACACACACACACACACACACACACAGGATGTTCCAGAGAGGGGACACAGAAACAAGGGGTCACAATTAGAAGTTGAAGACTCAGATGAGTCAAAGGGATGTTAGGAAGTATTTCTTCAGTCATAGAGTTGTCAGGAAGTGGAATAGTCTAGCAAGTGATGTAGTTGAGGCAGGAACCATACATAGCTTTAAGACGAGGTATGATAAAGCTCATGGAGTAGGGAGAGAGAGGACCTAGTAGGGGTCAGTGAAGAGGCGGGGCCAGGGGCTAAGTCTCGACCCCTACAACCACAATTAGGTGAGTACGATCATACCTACAAAACTCTCAAATAACCTTAGCCCTCAACGTCGCCCGTACGTCTTTCCTGACGTTGAATAATATAATTGTCGACGCCATAAACTTGATTATATGGTTCACAGAGTGGCGTAGGAGCAAGAATAATCTGAGTGGGATTGGTGCACGCAATGTGTGTTTCCAGGGAGCAGAATGCGTGTAATAGGATTAGATAATACGTTATGAGGGCCGAGGAATCAGCAAGCATTCCTTGTAAGGAATTATTGTATGGGTTCCCAGAGCTGTCTCAAGGTGTGTGAGGCACGACAAGCATGTGCGTATTGCGCATATTGTTGTTCTTTTCTCTTTAATGAAGTGTTAGGTAACGGAAAGTTTGAGTAGGGAATTACTATTGTACACGAACACGAACACACACACGAAACTGCTTTACAGCTACATGGAAATAAGAATAAGTTGTAAGATTGTAATAAGATTAAATGAGGGAGACGAACCCACGAAATTGAATATGATATTTTAAGGTCTTCATAGAGTAATCAGGGAAGCCACGGGAAAGAGGGAAGAAGAGAACAGATAAACAAGCACTGGACAACATCATAGAAAGATGTAATGAAAATATACAATACCCTAACTGGAACAATACACAAAATAACCCGCAAATACGAGTGAGGAGCTGACGACGACGTTTCAGTCCGCCTCGGACCATTTACAAAGTCACACTGACAGAAGAGAGTGAGGGAGCCAGTATATATAGACGACAGGGACAAGGACGGGAAAAAGAGAGGAAGAAAAATAAGTAAAGATGTAAAAGAACTAATGAAGAAGTTAGAACTCCATACGGTCCTTGGGCCTTGAGAAACACCTGGACTACTATCTGAATTTATAGCAGAGCGTCTCGAAGACCAGTGGAAAACACGTATTTATTCCCTATATATAAATAATGAAAGTTAGGAAAATAAGTGAAAAAAATTGACCCTTCCATTATTGTCTTATTGTGGATTATGAGATTAAACTCACTTAATGGAAGCAGTTCTGTTATTTCAAGTGATTAGAGATGCGACTAAGGACTGTGTATTACTGATTATATATATATATATATATATATATATATATATATATATATATATATATATATATATATATATATATATATATATATATATATATATATATATATATATCATAGGTAGTAGGTTGGTAGACAGCAACCACCCAGGGAGGTACTACCGTACTGCCAATTGAGTGTAAAATGGAAGCCTGTATTTGTTTTACATGATGGTAGGATTGCTGGTGTCATTCTCTCAAACATGCAAGATTTCAGGTATGTCTTGTTACTTCTACTTACACTTAGGTCACACTACACATTCATGTACAAGCATATATATACACACCTCTCTGGGTTTTCTTCTATTCTTCTTACTATGTTAGGTAGTATACCTTAGATAGTATACCTTAGATAGTATACCTTAGATAGGGCTGGGCTTTGAAATTAACTTGTGAAACAGATTACTGTACATAAATGTGTAAAAAACACGTCCAAATTTTCTACTTGTCCGGATTCAGTAAGTTTATTTAGGCACAGGTAATAATGACAATAAAAATATTAATATATCTTTATTTACTACAAGTACATGTACAAGGTATACAGGCCTAGCTGACATCAATGACATACTACTATATAGAAAGCCCCTTGTTATGCTGAGCATTTCGGGCAAATTAGGTCAGTTTTGTCCCAGGATGCGACCCACACCAGTCTACTAACACCCAGGTACCCATTTTACTGATGGGTGAACATAGACAACCTGTGTAAGGAAACACGTCCAATGTTTCTACCTTCGCCGGGAATCGTACCCGGATACTCGCCGTGTGAAGCGAGAGGGTATGGGTTCACATAAATACAATTATCATACATAGTGTAAATTACCTAGGACAACCCAAAAAAAAACTCAGACAAAGGGACCTATTTCCATTGGGATCTTTATGTATTTATATTGGCATCTTTGACGTATTTCTATTGGGATCTTTGACTTATTTCCATTGGGATCTTTATTTATTTATATCGGGATCTTTGCCTTATTTCCATTTGGATCTTTGACTTATTTCCATTGGGACCTTTGACTTATTTTCATTGGTGTCCTGGACTTATTTCGAAATCTGATCCCGGCTTAATGTTTGAGCTGAAGCCGCTACCAACTGAGCCACGAGCAGCCGAGCACTTCTAGTAGACGATAAAGACGCTTGCGTCAAGAACTTTACCAGGAAAAAAGAGAGCAGGAGAAACAGAGAAATAGTTAAAAAAATGTGATCAGTAACAGAGAATTTCATAGTCATGGTAAAGGGAAGTAAACGGGAATCTGTTCTTTTGTAAAGAAAATGACAGACTGAGGACTTTATAACGGGGACTTTAGAATATCATCTCGGGGCTTTAAATATGGTGTACTTTACTTAGTTTGTAAGTAAGTTTATTTAGGTACAGGTCCACATAAGTCCAACCATCATATATAGAAACAAAAAAGTCAAAGTGACTTATTTCCATTGGGGTCCTTGTATTTACATTGGGGTCTTTATATTTCCATTGGAGTCTTTGTATTTCCATTGAGGTCCTTGTATTTTTGTTGGGTCCTTGTATTTCCATTGGGGTTCGTGTATGTCCATTAGGGGCCTTATATTTCCATTATTTTTCGTGTATGTCCATTAGGGGCCTTGTATTTCCATTGAGGTCCTTGCATTTCCACTATGGTTCCTGTATTTCCATTGGGGTTCTTGTATTTCCATTGGGGCCCTTGTATTTCCATTTTGGTTCTTGTATTTCCATTTCTGAGGCCTGGCCACCTACCATAGCTACAAAAGTGAAATTTTTTTATTCCTTTACAACTAATACCATGCTGACTTTAGTTCGTAACCTTTGGAATATTTACAGCAAGATATTCCGGACGCTGTGAACAAATTTGTAAACATGATTTAGCTTCGGCTGACTTACAACCTGTCTTCAGTATTAAGCATTTTCAGTGGTTGTAATTCATTCTGGCCTTTGTGCTCTGTTAGATCCAGGATGAATCTCACCGTCTCATTCTGAGTGATTTATAGTCTTTTAGTTTCTTGTTAGAGCAGAACACCGTGAAGAACAAGAATAATTTATATAACATTGTATAAGAGCTAGACATTGGGTCCTTCGAGGATAATAAAAAGAGCCCAGTATCTTACCTGCTTCGTACACAAACATTAACTGAACGACCAACGAAATTGTAATGACACGATTGCAAACAAACCATACCACGGGTGGGGTTCGAACCCGACGGTCTGGAGTTTTGAGACTGACCGCGGGTTCGAACCCCACCCGTGGTATGGTTTGATTAACTGAACAGACGTAAGGGTGATTAACCTTGTTATTGAACCACATTATCTTCACTGTACCATATTATCTTTCATGTACCACATTAGCTACCCTGTACCACATTAGCTACCCTGTACCACATTAGCTACCCTGTACCACATTAGCTACCCCGTACCACATTAGCTACCCTGTACCACATTAGCTACCCTGTACCACATTAGCTACCCTGTACCACATTAGCTACCCTGTACCACATTAGCTACCCTGTACCACATTAGCTACCCTGTACCACATTAGCTACCCTGTACCACATTAGCTACCCTGTACCACATTAGCTACCATGTACCACATTAGCTACCCTGTACCACATTAGCTACCCTGTACCACATTAGCTTCACTGTACCACATTAGCTACCCTGTACCACATTAGCTACCCTGTACCACATTAGCTACCCTGTACCACATTAGCTACCCTGTACCACATTAGCTACCCCGTACCACATTAGCTACCCTGTACCACATTAGCTACCCTGTACCACATTAGCTACCCTGTACCACATTAGCTACCCTGTACCACATTAGCTACCCTGTACCACATTAGCTACCCTGTACCACATTAGCTACCCTGTACCACATTAGCTACCCTGTACCACATTAGCTACCCTGTACCACATTAGCTACCCTGTACCACATTAGCTACCATGTACCACATTAGCAACCCTGTACCACATTAGCTATCCTGTACCACATTAGCTACAGTGTACCACATAAACTTCACTGTACCACATTAGCTTCCCTGTACCACATTAACTTCCCTGTACCACATTAACTTCCCTGTACCACATTAGCTACAGTGTACCACATTAACTTCCCTGTACCACATTAACTACCCTGTACCACATTAGCTACCCTGTACCACATTAACTTCCCTGTACCACATTAGCTACAGTGTACCACATTAACTTCCCTGTACCACATTAACTACCCTGTACCACATTAGCTACCCTGTACCACATTAGCTACCCTGTACCACATTAGCTACAGTGTACCACATTAACTACCCTGTACCACATTAGCTACCCTGTACCACATTAACTTCCCTGTACCACATTAGCTACAGTGTACCACATTAACTTCCCTGTACCACATTAACTACCCTGTACCACATTAGCTACCCTGTACCACATTAGCTACAGTGTACCACATTAACTTCCCTGTACCACATTAGCTTCCCTGTACCACATTAACTTCCCTGTACCACATTAACTTCCCTGTACCACATTAGCTTCCCTGTACCACATTAACTACCCTGTACCACATTAGCTACCCTGTACCACATTAGCTACAGTGTACCACATTAACTTCCCTGTACCACATTAACTTCCCCGTACCACATTAACTACCCTGTACCACATTAGCTACAGTGTACCACATTAACTTCCCCTGTACCACATTAACTTCCCTGTACCACATTAACTTCCCCTGTACCACATTAACTTCCCTGTACCACATTAACTTCCCTGTACCACATTAACTTCCCCTGTACCACATTAACTTTCCTGTACCACATTAACTTCCCTGTACCACATTAACTTCCCTGTACCACATTAACTACCCTGTACCACATTAACTACCCTGTACCACATTAACTTCCCTGTACCACATTAACTTCCCTGTGCCAGCTACAGGCTCAGATATAAACCCTTGTCGTAGCTACTTGGAACATTCAAAACATTAACTGCACCAGCTGGTGTCCTTCCCTCTTCCTGTGTTAATGTTTCTTCGTTAACACATTCTGCGGTTAATGTTTTACTGCAGTTTTAATATGGTTGCATGTAACCTGTTCACAATAGTTAAATACCCTTTAATCCTTAATCTAGGGATTAAAAAAAATCTTAATTGAAGTATATGTATATTGTAATACTCTCCTCCAGGTATATATGCACAGTTCCTCTCGGCGTAAATGCATTCAGGGAGATACACTCATCTGTATATATAAAAGCAATTTGTTGAAATCATTGCTAATTAAATTTACAGGTGTGTGTAATCCATTATAACTAATAGTCCCATGTTTATATTAATTGAAATACAAAATTATTACATAAGATTATTTTAACTGAATGTGCGTTGAGTAAAAATGATTTTTATTTGATAGTGTGAGTTTTAATGGGAGCTTCTATGGTTAAAAAATAATTTTTAATGTTAATTTGGATTAGTGAATAGGGTTGGTTGAATCTATGTTAATTTCCACCACAAACCTAATGTATATGTTCACCTCTCCCTTGAAGGAATCTACATGGACTTCCTACTCATTTCTGCAACATTGCAAGCTCCTGAAGAGGTGCTGATTGCAACGCGAAAGGCCTATAACTATCTTTTAACTCCCCCGAGGTTGTTTTGCATCTTGTTTCGCTTGTTCGCGGTTACTGCATAATGTTCCCCTCAGTAAATAGCAACACCTCTCTCTATCCCTCCCAGTCCTCATAACTCATAAATCATACCACGGGTGGGGTTAGAACCCGCTGTCAGAGAGACTCAAAAACTCCAGACCGTCGCGTTAGCCATTGGGCCAACTAGCTTCATAACTCATCCCAGCCCTCCATTGTTCCCTCCATACACTATTCCCTCCCTCCCTTTATCCATTCCGTTCCTCCTTCCCTTTCTCGTCATTTTCCTTTTTCCTCTTTTCCTTCCCTGCCGCCCTCCATTCATTTATCCCTTCCTCATTTCTGCCTTCCCTTTGCCCCTTACCCTTCCCCTCATCGTCTGTAAGCAATGCAAATATTTAGAAGTATGAATAAATGATGATAATGTAATCATAATAAACCGCAGACTTGAAGAGATAGATTAAAGCCCCTGACAACTTGCGCCAAGACGACAGTGGCATCAATGTTTTAATATGCAAAACTGTTCTACATAACGACTGTCAGTTCTCTCATCATGCCTGAAGTAATCCAGGATAAGTTCTGCACTAGTCATTGACTTCAAGCAAGAATATTATTGAAACTGCTTCCTACTGCAAGTGATAAACATTACCTTCTGCGTTATTATCTCGAAAGACCTGACTTCAACATCACGGCTTAGGGATGCGTCATTCCAATCTTGCAACATGCCACATAGTGTTAGCAACATACCAACTCATGCTCTGTGCGCTGTCTGGATGAACGTAAATGTTGCAAATATTGCAAATCGAAGCGAGCTGAAACCCCCCATTAAATGCAATGCATATACCAGCAACGTCTCCCTTCCCAACGCAGTTCTTAATATACGGGTAACATAAGCGAGTCATTAAGAATAAGCACGAGAATCCTCTGTTTTATAAGATAATGTAGAAGGCTCAGTGAGCATAATGTGTACACTGAAGGCTCAGCGTAGCAATGTACAAGGCAGGCTCCAGCAGCCTGTACAAATACACAAAGGCGATAAGTGAATAAAGATTATTATTATTATTATGAAGAATTACTGGCTCGACCCATCACTAATAGATGATAAATTAGATACATATGCAATACTTGGGTATCATTATTGAGGATATATTCCACCACACAGTGGCTTCATCAGTCAGCCTGGAGGCGATGCACATAGACTCCAGGCTGAGGGACTGATTACCTTAATCTCCTTCTGATCTTTACTATTCTCCTTTGTATTGGACTGATGAAGCCACTGTGTGGTGATACGTTTCCACAATAAAGATACCCAAGTGTTGCATATGTGTCTAATTTATCAGCTTGTCGGTTCTCAGAACCATTTACCAACATTATTAGAACTGACTGTATTGACGCTGTCATCCAACATATTTCTGATATCATAGGATATCAATCATTTGAGAGTCTTGTATATAAAATAGACACCAGGATATCATAGGAGATATCAAAAATGACAAGGGATTTCGTATTTAATTTGCCTGAATTTCTTCCCATATAAGAAACAGCTATCATAATGGCACTGATAAAAAAGCTGAACCCGCATGTGGCAGGTCAGAGGTTCAACATTCTGCTGAAAGATATATCCTCTGATATACGAGAGGTTACAGGTACACAAAGATCTGACAGTATCAGTATAAAACATAATTAGTTGTTTATTTCAGGAAGCCATGTACTTGGGCAGCATAAAACGTCCACTAGATTATGTGACTCGATGATTGAAGGGAATCAGGATTAGTCACCTCTGGCAAGTAAATTTAGGCAGGTGTTACAGGTGTCTCTTTTAATCCTGCCGATTTCACGTGTATTCTCTGTAAAAAAGGAGGAAGGACAAGACTTCCAGGTATCAGACGCGACCTGCACCAGTCTGTGAGAGAGTACATAACAACAATGGAATGTACCCAACAGGTTTGTTGTAGGGTACATAACCTTAAATCACACGCCTGTCAGAGACAGATCTAACCATCTCATGAACTGGGACAGAGCTTGGCTCATCATACCCAAAATTTTTGGATATATACGAAATGACACCATTGAATAGTATATAGAATCATTCCTGGTTACGCCTCTGTTCTACATCCTACAAGGATACAAACCCCACACACCTTGCTGCATCAATCCACTGAAACCAAACGTAGATATTGCAACTACAATGTTCAACGCCCCACCCTACCACTCAGCCGGTCTAGTCCCCTTCCATGTTCCCGCCGTGTAACTATCAAACAATCTAGGGTAGCATCACAATACTCAATAAAAAGAAACATAGACAGGTTCACAGGAAGCAACACATAGACGTGGTTTTGTAGGTAGGTTCTGTAGAATGGTTGAAATTTTTTTTTTCTTTTTAGGGCAATGGGTTACTTAATAAAAACGCTGTAAGTGTTTAAGTGTATCACACTTTGGTAAGAATATTTTTGTAGCTTTATTTTGATTTTCAGTTTTGATAAGAGAAACGTGGAAATGTATTAGAAGATATGTAGTATATAATAAAGAGAAAATAATCTAAGGCGATATTGCTCTTTTTACTGTGATGTATATTAATGTATATTCACCAGTATCAGACGTATTTAAATTCATATACATAGATGTCAGATGCATTATTTTGTATATACATTTATATCAGATGTATATACACAGGTCTCAGATGCATTCATACACATATGCATAGGTGTCAGATGAATTATTTCGTATGTACATTTATACCAGATGATGTATATAAACTGGTGTCACAGATGTATATACACAGGTGTCAATATGCATTATTTTCTATATACATTTCCATCAGATGTTTAATGATATATAAATTATATATAATTCGTATAAGACATGCTGATGTATATACATTGGTTTCAGATGTATACTAATGGCTATAGATACATCGGTGCAACTAGTATACTCATTTAGATATGCAAATCTAATTGAACCCATCCGAAAAAAAACTTTTAAATGCCAAAACGTTTACGAGGCGAATTAGTGACATTTGATAGACAGAAAAGCTGACGCCTTCCTGAAGAAGGAGTCAGGGTGACATTTGGCTCCTTGGTAGACACAGGGAGCTGAGAGTTTAGACAATAAAACCGGATGGTAATTGGCTCCTTGCTGAAGGGAGAGATAGCGAGCTGATAGTTTAGAACTCGAAGAGACTCAGTAAGTGGTGAGGATGACAGCTGAGACTACAGGAAGTCTGGGTGACAGTTGGTCATTGATAAGCGAAGGGAGTTGACAGTTTAGACAACTTACTCATTTAACACACTCCCTCACACTCTTCACACTCTTCACACACTCCCTCACACTCTCCCTTACAGACGCCCTCACACTCACACACTCCCTGACACACACTCTCACACCCTCACACACTCCCTCACACACTCCCTCACACACTCCCTCACACACTCCCTCACACATTCCCTCACAGACTCACAACCTCACTCACACACTCCCTCACACACTCCCTCACACATTCCCACAGACTCCCTCACAACCTCACTCACACACTCCCTCACACATTCCCTCACAGACGCCCTCACAACCTCACTCACACACTCCCTCACACACTCCCTCACACTCTCACACCCTCCCTCACACACTCCCTCACAGACTCCCTCACAAACTCCCTCACACCCTCCCTCACGCACTCCCTCACACCCTCCCTCACACCCTTCTTCACACACTTCCTCACACTCTCACACCCTCTCACTCTCACACCCTCTCACTCACACCCTCCCACACACACCCACACACACTCCCTCGCACTCTTCCTCACACTCTCAAATTCTCCCTCACATTCTCACACACTCCTTCACACATTACCTCACATCTTCCCTCACACCCTCCCTCACACATTCCCTCACGCACTTCCTCACACCCTCCCTCACACTCTCCTTCACATACTCCCTCACACCCTCCCTCACACACACTCTCACACCTTCCCTCACACTCTCCCTCACACACTCCCTCACGTACTCCCTCACACCTTCCCCTCACACTATCCCTCACACCCTCCCTCACACCCTCACTCACACACTCCCTCACACCCTCCCTCACACACTCCCTCACACCCTCCCTCACACCCTCCCTCACACCCTCACTCTCCCCTTCACACACTCACACACTCCCTCACACAGTCCCTCACACTATCCCTCACACCTCCCTTCACACCCTACCTCACACCCTACCTCACACCCTCACTCACATTTCCAAACTTTCCCTCACACCCTCCCCAGACTCTCCCTCACACCCTCCCCAGACTCTCCCTCACACTCTCCCTCACACTCTCCCTCACACTCCCTCACACTCTCCCTCACACTCTCCCTCACACTCTCCCTCACACTCTCCCTCACACTATTTAGAAGAGAAGCTTCACACGAACATAGAAACAAGATCAATAAACAGCTAAGAAGTCATGTGCTAAAGTTATTTCCTAGTATAATGTAAAGCCTGGTCACGGACCGGGCCGCGGGGGCATTGACCCCCTAAACAGGTAGATAAGATCTTTTTAACATAATTAAATACACCTCATTTTACTTCTACGACAGTAGAACAGTCAGTGTTTGTCACACCAGTGCGTTGAAGGGTTGTCCAGTCCGGGGTTCGATTCTCCTCCGGTACGGCTAGAAAACATTAGGGACGTGTTTCCATAAGACACCTACTGTCCCTGTCCCTGTTCACCAATCAGTTTAAAATGGGTAGCTGGGTGATAGTCGACTGGTGTGGGTCGCATCCAGGGACAAAACTGACCTAATTTGCCCGAAATGCTTAGCATAACAAGCGGCTTTCTATATAGTAGTATGTCATTGATGTCAGCTAGGACTGTATACCTTGTACATGTACTTGTAGTAAATAAAGATATTATTATTATTACGCAGGTTAGCTTTCCTGTCATCCTTAGTCAGGCAGGATGATAGCCCTGTCATGCTTCACCATGCAGGATGATAGCCCTGTCATGCTTCACCATGCAGGATGATAGCCCTGTCATGCTTCACCATGCAGGATGATAGCCCTGTCATGCTTCACCATGCAGGTGATGTAGCCTCTGTCATGCTTCACCATGCAGGATGATAGCCCTGTCATGCTTCACCATGCAGGATGATAGCCCTGTCATGCTTCACCATGCAGGATGATAGCCCTGTCATGCTTCACCATGCAGGATGATAGCCCTGTCATGCTTCACCATGCAGGATGATAACCCTGTCATGCTTCACCATGCAGGATGATAACCCTGTCATACTTCACCATGCTGGATAATAGCCTTGTCATACTCTCACGCAGGATGATAACCTTGTTATACTTCATCACGCAGGATGATAGCCGTCATAATTGATCAAACAGAAACCTGTAACTGTTTTACATGATGGTAGGACTGCTGGTGTCTTTTTCCTGTCTCATAAACACACTGGATAACAGGTATATCTAGCTACTTCTACTTACACTTTAGGTCACACTACACAGGCATGCACATGCATATATATACATACACACATCTAGGTTTTTCTCTTTTTTCTCAATAGCTCTTGTTCTTCTTTATTTCCTTTATTCTCCATGGGGAAGTGGAAAAGAATCTTTCCTCCGTAAGCTATGCGTGTCGTATGAGGCGACTAAAATATATATATATATATATATATATATATATATATATATATATATATATATATATATATATATATATATATATATATATATATATATAAAATAAAAAACTTTATTTTAAGACAAAATACAATGGGGAGTAAAACAACATAGATATAACTCAGAGCTACATGTCAAATACTTCGTCCAACTCCCCGGCAGTGGGCCGCGTGCCCAGAATACTGCAGGCATTTCCCTCTGGATCGCAACACTGAGTCTCTGAAGAGGAAGCTGGTCGCCCTGTGGTCCTTGGTTTCTATGATGAGTTATATATATATATATATATATATATATATATATATATATATATATATATATATATATATATATATATATATATATATAAAAAACACAACACGAGGCTTACAATAGGAAGATTTCACAGAGATTACTTTTGTGACCTGTGTTTTAGAGCAGCACCATCTGTGACATTAGTGCCTTGCCACAGCCCCAAAACTCTGTTTTCATGGTACATCTGTTCTCATGACCCTCAGTGCCATCAGTAGTCCATAAACTCAAGATAAGTCTTCAATGTATGATTGTAAGTGAATAAACAGAAGAATGGAAGAAGACTTGAACTGGCTTTGTTGGTGTTATTGTTGTTCTTGTTCCTTTTGTTTTTCTTCCTGCTCTTTTTGTTGTTCTTGCTCTGGTTGTTGTAGGTGTTCTGGTTATTGTTCCTGTTCTTTTTGTTCTTGTTCTAGTTTTTCTTCTTGTTCTTGTTCTTCTTTTGCTGCTTGTTGTTGCTGCTGCTGTTTATGTTGCTATTGTTACTGTTGTTATTTTTGTTATTCTTGTTTTTCTTCTTACTCCTGTTCTTCTTTTTGTGGTTGTTGTTGCGTTGTTGTTGTTGCATTGTTGTTTCCACCATGAACAAAGACTTGTTCTCGGCTAATCCGTTCCTCGTATTCCTAAGCTGCTGTCATGGAAAGACTTTTGCGAGTAGCTATTTCTAAAAAAAAAAAAAAAAAATATTAGAATTGCACACCGTTCCCAGAAAATCCGGGTTAAGGAGGAGCTTAAAGGATGATGGGGACTGTACGGGAGAGCCAGGGTAAATATGGACTGAGAAAAGGGGTAAACAGAACCAACATTGTAGACGCCCACCGTCCCTCGCCTCAGGTAAACAAACCCAGTTTCCTACCCACGCATTTTCTCTGAAACTTAAAGATTTGGTGATTGTCACGATGTAATCAGGCGAAGTTGCTCTGGAAACTGTCAGGGAAGGAAACAAACCGCATGTCAACGTTAATTTCTGGCAACTGTCCAGAACCACTGGAAAGATTATATTCTTCTGAAAAGAAAGATGGTTATTGGTACGTAGATTTATTTTTAAAGACTATCCCTGTTATGGTATACTTCCAGTGTCCTGAAAGATGCTACCTACTACAGTCGGCTAATACCCAGGTACATGTTTATAGTCAGTTAATACCCAGTTACCTATTTACAGTCAGCTAACACCCAGGTACCTGCTTTACACTTACCTAATACCCAGGTACCTGCTTTACACTTACCTAATACCCAGGTACCTGCTTTACACTTACCTAATACCCAGGTACCTGCTTTACACTTACCTAATACCAGGTACCTGTTTACAGCTAGCTAACACCCAGGTACCTGTTTACAGTTTGCTAACACCCAGGTACCTGTTCACTGCTAGGTGATCAGTGGTAGCAGGTGTAGGAAATCATGGGAGCGTATCCACTAGCCTCAGGATTGAACACGTGTCCTTTGGTTGAACCAATGTCGATGCCACTGAGTTATTTATTACCCTTATGGGATTAGCCCTTCCCTCATTTATATAATAATAACTATTTCAGTGTAGAAAAGGGTGACCTCTGTTTTTCACGGACACAATTTCCAAATAAGAAACAGGAGTCATGAGGTTCTGTATTCTCAGTGATTGTTGCAGTATTTTGCCGGCGCATGGCATTTTCCATCAGAGGCGCTGCCTATCTTGCCATTCTATTTGCTTAAATGTGACAGTATCAGATGATAGAAGGAATTCATGCTACGAGAATAGGAAAGGCAAGGAACCTTACCTTCCCCCCTTCTAGTCATGCCTTTAGATAACTTGTTTCCCGACTGAGTAGGTTATGCCTTTATGTGAGAAAATTTCCTAGACATGTCATTTGCTAATATTTTCGTTTGAAATCCACGATAATTTGACAGGGTACACATGATCATACGAAAAACATACACTATAGTTGGCCTACTGGCCCACACTAGGCAATAATTCCCACTCATTTGTACAGCTTACCTTCAAAATTTGGCAACGTATATCTTCATTGACGCTACTTGTGGGAATTCTTCTTCTCAGAAACCCACATAACATTTACCCTTTACCTACTCTTGTCAAAAAGTTAATTGTAAAATTTCCTGAGGAAATGACTGGGACCTGAAGGGTCATTAACACACAGGTGTGAAAATTCACACCTAGGTAGGGGTGGGAGGGACCGCCGTCATTTTACGGCGCTGAGGGATTTGCTGTTTATAATATATATTAGTCCAAAACTGAAATATGCAGGGGTTGCATGGTGCCTACACCTGAAAAACACATTGATAAGTTAGAAAATGTTCAAAGAAGATCTAGAGTTCAGCAGGATGAACTATGGTGAAGGGTTGAAAATATTAAAGTTACCCACGTTGACTGATAAAAGACATAACTATATATAAAATCTTGAAAGGAATTAAAAGAGAAGATAAAGAAGATTTCTTAGAACCTACAACAGTGATAACGAGAAGCCACATTTGCAAATTGAGCGAAAAGTGACGTGGAAACGATAGCTGAAAAGTTTTCTTCTCAAATAGGGTGATTTACCAGTGAAATGCATTAAAGGAGGAATTAGTAAGTGCTGTAACTAATGGATTGTAAAAAATAGTAACAAATTGGTAATTACAAACACACACATACACCACTTAAATATACAATATATATATATATATATATATATATATATATATATATATATATATATATATATATATATATATTATTAACGCATCGGCCGTTTCCCACCAAGGCAGGGTGGTCCGACAAAGAAAAACTTTCATCATTCAGTCCATCACTGTCTTGCCAGAGGCGTGCTTACACTACAGCTACAAAACTGCAACATTAACACCCCTCCTTCAGAGTGCCGGCACTGTACTTCCCATCTCCAGGAATCAAGTCCGGTCTGCCGGTTTCCCTGAAACCCTTCATAAATGTTACCTTGCCTACACTCCAACAGCACGTCAAGTCCTTAAAACCATTTGTCTCCATTCGCTCCTATCTAACACGCTCACGCACGCTTGCTGGAAGTCCAAGCCCCTCGCACACAAAACCTCCTTTACCCCCTCCCTCCAACCTTTTCTAGACCAACCCCTACCCCGCCTTCCCTCCACTACAGATTTATACACTCTCGAAGTCATTCTATTTAATTCCATCCTCTCTATATGTCCAAACCATCTCAACAACCCCTCCTCAGCTCTCTGGATAATAGTTTTGGTAATCCCACACCACCTCCTAATCTCCAAACTACGGATTCTCTGCATTATATTCACACCACACATTGCCCTCAGACATGACATATCCACTGCCTCCAGCCTTCTCCTTGTTGAAACATTCACAACCCATGTCTCACACCCATACAAAAGTGTTGGTATAACTATACTCTCATACATTCCCTCTTTGCTTTCATGGATAAAGTTCTGTCTCCACAAGCTCCTCAGTGCACCACTCACCTTTTTCCCCTCGTTAATTCTAAATATATATATGTCGTGCCGATTAGGTAAAACTGGTCAATTAGCAAGAACTCATTTAAAATTAAGTCCTTTCTAAAATTTTCTCTTATACGTTTAAAGATATATTTTTTTTCATTTATGTTAATGTAAAAATTTATAATTTTGTACAAAGAGAAACTTTGAAAACCTACCTAACCTTATTACAACAAGCGCAATTTAATTTAGCCTAACCCAACTAAATATATTTTAGATACGTTAACATTAATTTAATAATAAACAAACACAATTAAATATATTTTTTTCGTTATGTTCAGAATGATTTTGGCGAAATTATTGCATACACAAACTTTCACTTGTCTTATATGGCTAGAAGAGCGTTGATATTTAAGCCAAAATCGCAAGTTTTACCTAATCATAAGTAGTTAGACTGTTGGGTTTAGTCCTGACTCTTTTTCTTCTACTTCAGCTCTTCCTCTCACCGGCTATTCTTCTTCTGTCCCCACTTCCCCCTCGCCCCTAGTGGGTCCTTACCTGAGAGTCTGAACTAACTAACTTACCTAATCGGCACGATATATATATATATATATATATATATATATATATATATATATATATATATATATACGTATATATATGACGGAGCCCCTCTCTCTTGTACGCATTCTAACAGTCTCTCCGCTTAAATATCGCACAGTCTGTGAGTTTCAGGGAAGCTAAACAGTATTTCAGAGAGCCAAATTGGATTTAGGTGCGAAAGGACGAGCTAGTTTTAGTATGCAAATGGCTTTAGGTCTGATCTGAACACGGGAGGTACACGCAAGAGAGGTGAAGAAGATTTTCGTGCAGAGATTCAGTGAAACTATGTGTATGAATATATATATACTATATATATTATTTTGAAGGTTGACCACAGTAAATAACAAAAATCGTCCAAGCACTTTTGTAATCTCTGAATCACATTCTTAAGGAATAGCAACAGCAATGAAGCTAATATACGTATGTATTTTACAGTACACAGCGTAGTACTGATGTACACTTAGAGGGCCAGGAGGCCTAAAGCAGTATTTACTTTTTTTTGCTCTCAGTCAAAAACTACGTCAGTTAAAGTTGAATGGGTTGGTTAACTTACATAATTCTCACAAATTTTATTCATTATTAATGCATCTAATTTTAAAGTACCGTTCTTATGAGTAAATTCCAATAAGCATAATTTTTACGAGGCTTGATTTTATACGTCTTCACTATTAATTTGCATTATAACAACTTTCACAGTTTTTAACCTATTACAAACTCAGATTCTCAAGGCCTGTTAACCTGGTCGTAAAAGGGAGCTTGGAACCAAATAAACACAGTAGAAAACTTTGAATTGTATTTTCCTTCACCAAGTATATATATATTTATACAAAGTATATACACTATATACAGCAAAATAGGTATTAGTGTACGCCACGGTAGTCAAGGCAAAACAGCAGCCAAGAGACAAGAGACAACCATGCAGCAACCAACACAGAATGAAAATGACAATTGTAAAAATGTGAAGGTGATGTGGTTACTTAACCTTCACAATTTTCAGATCCACATTATGATTGGCTGAACCTAGATACTGATCTGACGATGGGGCCCCGATCGTCAGACCCTTTTCATCTGGTTCGCTGGTTGGGGAGGTAGCCTATTATGAGGGTGTGTACTAGGGATGTATCGGATGTGAAAATTTAGATATCCGCGGATGCGGATGTGTATACGGATGTCTTACTCATTCTGCGAATGCGGATGTAAGAAATTGTGCGGATGTTCCGCGGATTTCGGATGTGGATGTATATGCGGATATCTGTTTGCAGTGAAATACGGATGCGGATACGGATATAAGAAATTGTGCGGATGTTCCGCGGATGCGGGTTCGGATATCCGATACATCACTAGTGTGTACATGCGCCGAATAAAGGTTATGTACTCTTTGCATGCCACAGATATTCCAAACATTGGAGAGAGGAGCTTATGACGACGTTTCGGTCCGACTTGGACCATTTACAAAGTCACACTGACACACCAGAGTGAGGGAGCCAGTATATATAGGCGAGGGGGGACAGGGACGGGACCAAGAGAGGAAGAACAAGAAGTAGTGGTAATGCTGGTAGTGGAAGTAGTAGTAGTAGAAAGTAGGGATAATAGTTTTAGTATCACAAGGGGAGTGAAGGGTGAAGGGAGGCAATAGTAGCGGTAGTAGCAATAGTAGCGGTAGTAGCAATAGTAGTAGTAATGGAGTGGTAGTCGTAGAAGTAGTATAACTGGGGATCGAAACGTCGTGGTAAGTTTCCCTCTCCTATGTGTGGGTTATTTGTCCATATAATTAAAATTTTATATTCCTGTTTTTTTGTGACATCAAAATTTTTAAACGCAATAAATAGTGACACAAGAAGAAAAACATTCACCGTCATTCACACCCTAGCTGTCTCCTCGGAGGCACTGACATCAAATTCCAATAACCTCAACCTCCCTAGATCACCTGACGTACTCGGCAGGTCACACTCACGTCTCTAATCAGTTAGGGTACAGTCCTTGGGCGCAGGGTCGAGCCTCCATACTTTGAGATAATTCCATGTTCGTTATTATTATTATTATTATTATTAAATTCCAGAGAAGTTGTTCTTCTTCTTCTTCTTCTCAACCAACAGCAGCAACAGCAACGCGCAGCGCACGCGCAGCAGCTGCCTCTCTCGCTCTCTGCTGCCAACCACTTAACAGCTCACCATGCTGCGCCAAGCGTGCTGCTGCTCTGCTTATTATTATTACGAATATTATTATTTTATTTTATTATTATTATTATTGTTATTATTATTATTACGAATATTATTATTTTATTTTATTATTATTATTACTATTATTATTAATATTATTACGAATATTATTTTATTTTATTATTATTGTTATTATTATTTTTATTATTGCATTCTTGGGGAAGTTTTTGACACACAGAAACAATTCATTGACTGGAGAATAATGAAAAATAATTCCGACACATAAGAACCGGTTATACCTATACATAAAGCAATCAGGTTCGGTCCAAAGTAGGAGAAGGTTGCCCCCAATTCCTTGATTTTGATTCTGTCCAACTACGGTAGTTAGTAAGTTTTGTTTTAGTGTGTATAAAGTTCTCAATTTATTGGAATAACTCTGGTACAGTGGTATTTGGGTCAGTGGTCTCGATTTTGAAATCAATGTTTACTGTTTTGTTCCCGTATATCTGGCCCATATATTAGCTGTAATAAATCTGGCTCACTGATGTAATAAATAAGACGTATGTGGCTGGAACAACAAGCCTTCACCAACATGGCTGGAACAACAAGCCTTCACCAACATGGCTGGAACAACAAGCCTTCATCAACATGGCTGGAACAACAAGCCTTCATCAACATGGCTGGAACAACAAGCCTTCACCAACAAGGCTGGAACAACAAGCCTTCATCAACATGGCTGGAACAACAAGCCTTCATCAACATGGCTGGAACAACAAGCCTTCATCAACATGGCTGGAACAACAAGCCTTCATCAACATGGCTGGAACAACAAGCCTTCACCAACATGGCTGGAACAACAAGCCTTCACCAACAAGGCTGGAACAACAAGCCTTCACCAACATGGCTGGAACAACAAGCCTTCACCAACATGGCTGGAACAACAAGCCTTCACCAACATGGCTGGAACAACAAGCCTTCACCAACATGGCTGGAACAACAAGCCTTCACCAACATGGCTGGAACAACAAGCCTTCACCAACAAGGCTGGAACAACAAGCCTTCATCAACATGGCTGGAACAACAAGCCTTCATCAACATGGCTGGAACAACAAGCCTTCATCAACATGGCTGGAACAACAAGCCTTCACCAACATGGCTGGAACAACAAGCCTTCATCAACATGGCTGGAACATCAAGCCTTCATCAACATGGCTGGAACATCAAGCCTTCACCAACATGGCTGGAACAACAAGCCTTCACCAACAAGGCTGGAACAACAAGCCTTCATCAACATGGCTGGAACAACAAGCCTTCATCAACATGGCTGGAACAACAAGCCTTCATCAACATGGCTGGAACAACAAGCCTTCATTAACAGGGCTGGAACAACAAGCCTTTACCATCATGGCTGGAACAAAAAGCCTTCACTAACAGGGCTGGAACAACAAGCCTTTACCATCATGGCTGGAACAAAAAGCCTTCACTAACAGGGCTGGAACAACAAGCCTTCACTAACATGGCTGGAACAACAAGCCTTCACCAACATGGCTGGAACAACAAGCCTTCACCAACATGGTTTGGACAACTATCCTTCACCAACATGACTAGAACAACAAGCCTTCACAATCATGGCTGGAACAACAAGCCTTCACCAACATGGCTGGAACAACAAGCCTTCACCAACATGGCTGGAACAACAAGCCTTCACCAACATAGCTAGAACAACAAGCCTTCACCAACATGTCTGGAACAGGCCTTCACTAACAGGGCTGGAACAACAAGCCTTCACCAACATGGCTGGAACAAGCCTTCACTAACAGGGCTGGAACAACAAGCCTTCACCAAAATGGGTGGAACAACAAGGCTTCACGAACATAGCTGGAACAACAAGCCTTCACCAACATGACTGGAACAACAAGCCTTCACGAACATGGCTGGAACAAAAAAAAATAACCAACATGGCTGTAGCAGCAAAGGTTAACCAACATGGCTGACACAAGGTTACCAACATGGTTAGACAAGGTTACCAACATGAGCTAGAAAAGGCTAACCAACATGGCTGAGCACAAGGTTAACCAACATGGCTGTAGACAAAGGTTACCAACATGGCTGACAGCAAAGTTCCAACATGGCTAGCAACAAGGTTAACCAACATGGCTGTGAGCAAGGTTAACCAACATGGCTGTAGCAACAAGGTTAACCAACATGGCTGTAGCAGCAAAGGTTAACTCAACATGGCTGTAGCACAAGGTTCAACCAACATGGCTGTAGCACAAAGGTTACCAACATGGCTGTAGCAGCAAGGTTAACACAACATGGCTGACAGCAAAGGTTAACCAACATGGCTGTAGCAAGCAAAGGTTAACCAACATGGCTGTAGCAGCAAAGGTTAACCAACATGGCTGTAGCAGCAAAGGTTAACCAACATGGCTGTAGCAGCAAAGGTTAACCAACATGGCTGTAGCAGCAAAGGTTAACCAACATGGCTGTAGCAGCAAAGGTTAACCAACATGGCTGTAGCAGCAAAGGTTAACCAACATGGCTGTAGCAGCAAAGGTTAACCAACATGGCTGTAGCAGCAAAGGTTAACCAACATAGTTGGCACCAACTTACCTGTTAAACAGAGTGGAATTGTGGTAGTGAATATAATTAAACACACCAAAGAGCCACAGACTGCGAGTATTTTCTTCCAGTTTCAAAAAAAATGTTTTTTCCACATCGATTATTTTCCACCAAGGTAGATAGAAGATGAAAACACATTCATCATCATTCATTCAGTAGCTCTCTTGGCGGAACTGTACAAACATCACAGTTCAACTGACTAGCCGTACCTCTACATCCAACCAGTCTTTCAGAGAGCAGGCACTTTACGTCCGACCATCAGGATTCAAGTCCGGCTAACCGGTTTTTCAGAATTCCTTCTTAAATGTTACCTTGGGTACACTCCAACAGCACTCCAAATCACGCTTACACACACCAGATGGATGCTTAAGCTTATAGCATTCAAAACCTGTTTCACACCCTCCCTCTAATACTTCTGGTGTCAACCCTTAGTATATATATATATATATATATATATATATATATATATATATATATATATATATATATATATATATAGATATATATAGATATATATAGATATATATAGATATATATAGATAGATATATAACCGAATAGGTAAAATTTGCGATTTTGGCTTAAATAGCAACTCTATTCTTGCTGAATAAGGCAAGCGAAAATTTGTGTATGCAATAATTTCGCAAAATATAATTCTGAGACTAACGAAAAAAATATATATATTTCATTGTGTTTGTTTATTAAATTATTGTAAATTTATCTAAAATATATTTAGTTGGATTAGGCTAAATTAAATTGCGCTTTTTATAATAAGGTTAGGTAAGTTTTCTAAGGTTCTTTTGGTACAAAATTATTAATATTTACAATAAAATAAATGAAAAAAAAATTTAACTTGGAGAAAATTTTAGAAAGTACTTAATTTTAAATTAGTTCTTGATAATTGACCAGTTTTACCTATTCGGCACTACGTATATTATATATATATATATATATATATATATATATATATATATATATATATATATATATATATATATTCATCTTTATATACCATGACTGCCTTCCCGAAGCAATGATTTCGTGTTAGTTCGAGCCTGATATATCGCTATACATTATTGACTGCATCGTGCGTTGAATCCATTACGATGAAGCGTGATATGAGAGCGTGAGAGCGGGGGAGGTGTTTTCTGGCATCCTTGTTTTTCAGTCCCTCCCCCCCTACCCCCCCCCCCTTCACGAGCCCTCTAGTTACCATCAATTTTAGAATACAAACTCATCTCAATTGATGTAATTATGTAAATGTAAATTAAGGAAAATTTTCATGTATATAAACAGTGCAAGTTTTGGCTAGGCACTTTTCTGTAGCCAATGCATCAACGTTGGCCTCTTGAGAGTTATCCTCTTAGCTTAATATATGCTATGTGTATAGTTTATATTTTGAGGTATATTAGGTTAAACTGGGAGGGGAGGTCATTGATAATGGCTTTAATGGGACGTTAGCTAGAGTTTGCCACAACCATGTTGGTGTGAGATTCGTCTGTGAAAACATGCATTTGTGGTCACAGTGAGGCTCATGCTAACTTTACTAGTGTGTGAATAAGTTGGACACATGTTACACATGGGTATCTTTGCTGTGGAAACGTTTTGCCACACAGTGGCTTCATCAGTCCAATACAAATAAGAATGGTTGAAGATCAGAAGGATTTTGAGGTAAACACTCCCTCGACCTCCAATTGATCTAATCAGTCTAATGGACTGATTACATCAATTGCAAGTCGAGGGACTGATTACCTCAAAATCTTTCTGATCTTCAAACATTTTTCTTTGTATTGGACTGATGAAGCCACTGTGTGGCAAAACGTTTTTAAATTAATCAACTTGTCGGTTCTCTGGTCTTAAAATTGGCAGGGTAGTACTCTAACCACCACACACTAGTAAGGTAACCTTACTAATGTGTGTTGGTTAGGTTACTACCCTGCCAATTTTAAGACCAGCTTGCCATTGCTTCGAGTCCTGACCGCTTCGTGAATTGCCAGATTGGAAATCAATGGATATTTTTGCCAAAATTAACACAGCAAATCTCTTAACATCTTTAGAAAAACATTAACATGTAATTTATTCGAAATTAATAACATTTAAAGCGTATTTACAAATTATTTTTATCGCTGTATTCTGCTGACTCGCCCAAAGTATTATTGATATTCACTAGTGAGATAGATATCGGGACTCGTATATACCCGCATATATTCACCGGGGTATAACCAAGCAGATATTATATATAATATATCTGCGGGTTGGCCAGTTTGTGGTATTTATCACTCTGACCCTCCAAGGAAGGTGCCTTGAGGTCAAGGGAAAAGTTCTTGCTTCAAGGAATTGAAGCTAGCCATTTTTTTTCTCCTCCGGGTCAAACCTCATTACTTCCCAGTCCCCAGGCGTTGTATAACCCCTATGGGTTTAGAGCTTCTTCATATATATTACAATACAGTAATATTATTATACTACGACGACTACTTCTAGTACCACTACCATTACTACTACTACTACAACCATTACTACTACTAATACAACCATTACTACTAATACAACCATTACTACTAGCACAGCCATTACTACTACTACAACCGTTACTACTACTACAACCATTACTACTACAACCATTACTACTACTACAACCATTACTACTAACTATACTACTACTACTACTATGCTACTATCACTACTACTACTACCACCACTACCATTACTATTACTACTACAACCATTACTACTACTCCACTCATAACTACTACTTCACTATTACTACTACTTACTATACTACTACTACACTATTACTATTCTGCTACTACTACTATACTACTATCACTGCTACTACCACCATGATGGTGTGAGACGCAAGGTCCGGTAGTAACTATATATATAAAAATATATTTTTATGAATTATTTCTTTTTATAGTAACTTGAATACTAAAAGAAACTTGGCACTTGCTCTATAGTGAGATATTAAATAAGTTTTTCTTTTACGGGGTGACACAGACACTTCGTAGCTTCTCTGAGTGCCTCTAAGTTCAGCAGGTAGTTATAATAATAATAATAATAATAATAATAATAATAATGTGAGTGTCCAGGTATGTCCAAGATTCGCGTCAGGAGACCTTGTATTCGTCTCAGGGAATTAAAGATTTCCTTTCTCCCCCGCCTCCACCTCCTCCTCCTCCCCACTTGTCACCATCAACGCTGGATTCACCATCATCAGCTGCCATCATCAGTGCCAGAAGCACAGTCATCATCTTCCATCATCAACGCCAACACCCCAGTAATCACCTATCATCATCAACTCAGACTTCCCACGATATCGACGTAAGCATAACATCATGCCAAGGGGGCAGCAGAAAGCACGCACACACACGCACACGCCCACAGACACAGACACACACACATACACACACACACACACAAGTATCTCCAACATACATTCCTCGTAAAATTCTTGAGAAGATTGTAAAAAAGGGGGAATTGAGCGCTTCGATATTCAGTAAATTCCTCACCAAAGACCAGCATAGCTGTAGGGATGGAAAGTTCTGGTAAATTAGACACATATGCAACACTTGGGTATCTTTATTGAGGAAACGTTTCACATCCTGTCTGACACTCAACATCTTGGTATCTTAATACAGGGATTTCTTCGCTTGCCTATTCCTTGGGCACGACCTACTTCCACATTGAACAAATGTGACACCTCCTACTACTGCTGCACCTCTCCTGTCTACAGTATATAAGGTTCCTCTGCTCATATGCTGTTATTCTATTCAAGATTGATGGACTGACAACATCGTCTCAAGATTGGGGCCTGACAACCTCACACTCCTCCTGTTCTTCACGATTCTCCTTTGTATGGACTGATGAAGCCACTGTGTGGCGAAACGTTCCTCAATAAAGATACCCAAGTGTTGCATATGTGTCTAATTTACCAACTCGTCGGTTCTCTGAATCATTCATTCACATCCTGTCTGACACTGCAACATCTTGGTATCTTAATACAGGGATTTCTTCGCTTGCCTATTCCTTGGGCACGACCTACTTCCACATTGAACAAATGTGACACCTCCTACTACTGCTGCACCTCTCCTGTCTACAGTATATAAGGTTCCTCTGCTCATATGCTGTTATTCTATTCAAGATTGATGGACTGACAACATCGTCTCAAGATTGAGGGCCTGACAACCTCACACTCCTCCTGTTCTTCACGATTCTCCTTTGTATGGACTGATGAAGCCACTGTGTGGCGAAACGTTTCCTCAATAAAGATACCCAAGTGTTGCATATGTGTCTAATTTACCAACTCGTCGGTTCTCTGAACCATTCATTCACATGGAAAGTTCTGTTTTACCAACTTACCAGAGTATGTTGTGAGAGCTCTCTGATAGAGTAGCAGAGGCAGAACAAGACAAATAGGGACAGGTGAACTGCATCTTCTTGGACTGCAAGGAAGCACTTGATGCAGTACTTAACCAGTTCTAGAACTAGATCCTGACTCAGCCCTGGGAGTTATTAAAAATATTCTCAATAACCCACATCCAGGTAGGTAGGTAGACATGGAGGCAGAAACTCAGAAGATTGATTGATCTGTTTATTTCGACCTCCTCCTGGGACCCTCTTCAGCAGAAGAGGGTCGAAATATATAATTAATCTCCTGAGTTACTGTCGCCATGAGGGTTATTACTGAGCACTGGCAAGTGTCCATTACACTTTGTTTATTCGTTAGCATTAATATACTGTGACTAACGCTGATAACCCATAGGTGTGTAGCTGGTTAGTAAATCTATATATTCACTGTCACTGTTATAAAGCTCACGTTTTATTCTGCGGTGGACTTCTCTTTTGTATGTGACTTACTGTTTAACAAGTCTAGGAGGGGTGTGTGTGTACTCATCTATTTGTGGTTGCAGGGGTCGAGTCATAGCTCCTGGCCCCGCCTCTTCACTGATTGCTACTAGGTCCTCTCTCTCCTTGCTCCATGAGCTTTATCAAACCTCGTCTTAAAACTATGTATGGTTCCTGCCTCCACTACGTCACTTTCTAGGCTATTCCACTTCCTGACAACTCTATGACTGAAGAAATACTTCCTAACATCCCTTTGACTCATAGGAGTCATCAACTTCCAATTGTGACCCTTGTTTCTGTGTCCCCTCTCTGGAACATCTTGTCTCTGTCCACCTTATCTATTCCTCGTAGTATTTTATATGTCGTTATCATGTCTCCCCTAACCTTCCTGTCCTGTGTGTGTGTGTGTGTGTGTGTGTGTGTGTGTGTGTGTGTATGTGAGGGAAAATGCATATAAACGCAATATACAACACTAAAAGCGTTTGCCACATAAGAAAAAAATACACACTGCACGATGTGTATAGCAGGAAATACATAGAGCAGGAACAGTACCTAGCACGACAAGCATACAGCAGGAAATACATACGATAGAAATTGCAGCAAAATAATCAGTCCAAAATTAGCATTGTTTTCGAGAATATTGCATTTTTTGTGAATGAGGAGTATGTAGGGAAATACATCATCATAACCCATAACGTGGACACAAAAATATTGTGAGTTCTTTAATCAAGGACAGTGATGGTGGACCAGCAGCTGTAATATTGGTGATTGTAAATTGTCGCCACCATCGGGTTGGTAGTGACACATTTATTGCCGGGTCTCCGGTGTTTTTGTATCTCTGCATAATTGCTGTGGATATTTCTGCGTGTGGATGTGACTGTTCATTTGTACATTTGTGTTTGAATTCGCGTTTGTGTGAATTTGGACATTCGGATGAGTGGAATTACCTCTTTGTATCTACGCATGATTGCTGAGTTGTGTGTGCGTGTGTTTGTGTGTGCGTGTGTGTGTGTGTGTGTGTGTGTGTGTGTGTGTGTGTGTGTGTGTGTGCGCGTGTTTATGTGTGTGTGTGTGTTGTTAGTTACCATTGTCCTAGCTGTCGATTGACTGGCCTGTTGTATGTGTGTGTGTGTGTAACGAAACACTTCGAAATTGTGTGTGTGTGTGTGTGTGTGTTTATGTGTGTGCGTACTCACCTAGTTGTGGTTGCAGGGGTTGAGTCATAGCTCCTGGCCCCTGCATGTGTGTGTGTGTGTGTTTGTGTGTGTGTGTGTGTGTGTGTGTGTGTGTGTGTGTGTTTTGTGCGTGTGTGTGTGTGTGTTTTTGTGTGTGTGTGTGTGTGTGTGTGTGTGTGCTTGCTAATTGTGATTGCAGGGGTCAAATCATAGCTCCTGGCTCCGCCTCCTCACTGGTCGCTACTAGATCCACTCTCTCCCTGATCCATGAGCTTTACCATACCTCTTCTTAAAACTATGTATGGATCCTGCGTCCACTACATCACTATCCCGACTGTTGTGTTTGACTGTACTCACCTAGTTGTGGTTGCAGGGGTCGAGTCACAGCTCCTGGGCCTGTGTGTGTGTGTGTGTGTGTCGTGCCGAATAAGCCGACCCTTCGAGTCTGGCTTATTCAGCAAGGGTGTTTTCTGCCCAGTAAACAGTGACTAACAATTTAGGCTTGAACCTTAGGATCAAACTTGGCTGCCTCCCATTCCTCAGGCACTACATAATCCTTAAGGATTTAGCGCTTCCCAGCCAATGCAATAACAATTAACGAAACTAAAAATTAATAAAAAATGTAATTGGGAGAAAAGTGCAATGGCTGACGTCGAGCAAAACGTCAAACACAGACGTTTTAAAATAAGAAAGGGTTGCAAATGTGGAAGACAAGCATAATGGTGAAGCAGTGCAATCTTGGTATTTTGTTGAGTACTTTGCATGCGTCGGCCACACTGACTATAATGTTGCAGGAGCGAAAAACTACGGTTTAAATTGGGTCTCTAATTGTTTTATGGTTTCATTCCGGCCAGCTAATGTTGTGTTGAGGAATGACATGGAAATCACTTTTATAGTGCTGCTCTTTATCTAAGTTCATGGATAGAATATTAAAATTATATATATATATATATATATATATATATATATATATATATATATATATAATCTGATACGATATGGACATCTGAAAACAGTAATTGAGTGAATGTTGGTGAATGTATTTTCTTCTTCGGGTCACCCTGCATTGGCAGGAGACGGTCGTTGCATTAAGTAATAATAATAATTAAAATTTAAACAATAATAATAATAAAAGACGTATTGAGTCTCTATTGTATTTCACCTTAATACTGAGTAATACTGGTGTGGCAGAGTCGTGGCCGAGGAGAGTACACGACCGTAACGAAAGTTCCGGACGCAGTTGTAATTCCTACTGCAGTTGAGCTTGTTAGTGGGAAAAGTTTGGCTTGCGAGTTGTGGCGGTGAGAAGCCGGGGCTAAAGAGCCACTTTCACCCTCTGTTTTGACCAGCGGTCAGGATTTTTTTTGTCTGTTTGCTTCAAGGCGAGAGGGACAGGGGTTCTGATTTGAGGGATTAGAGGCACCCTACTCTTTTTCTTATCAAATCCAGGCGCTGGATAGCCTTTACGGGGTTTAGTTTCTCCATACATTTAAATAATAACAATAATAATATTATTTATTATTATTATTATTCTACCTCAGCTCGTTGTCACACACAACAGTTTACCATCACACAGGTACATATTTACTGCTAGGTGAACCGGGACTAGTCCAAAGGGTTCTCTCGCAGCTGCTGACTCTAATATGTCTCAGTCCTCATGCCACTAATTTAGGTCAAGGACCGAGAGACTGATCACGTCAAAATTACCTCTCCACTTGCACTGTCTCAAGTGTTGTATTCGATTGAAGAAATCTGCAGCGCAGGAGATATATCTTGACAATAAATATTGCTCAGTGTTGCACATTGTCTAACTCAGCAAATTGTCGGTATTGTATGCCATTTAAAATATGATAAGTGATATATAATCATAATTTTTAAAGTATTGGTGGGGGAAGGGGGTAAGCCAGTGGAAGGCCTCGGTTAAATGACCAAAAGCTCCAGCTGCGAGGTCATCATATGACTAAGACCCGCCCAGGAAACACTTGTCGTTTTTCCTGACAAACCTGACCTAACCTATCATCCACAGGGCGGATTCTAAGCGCAACTGGAGCATTTAATGTTAATTGATCAGCAAATTCCCCAGTAACCATTCGCTGGAGGCTCCTAACATGCCAAGAACGGCAGTCGGGGCTTAAAGAAACTATAAATTGTAATGTCTAAACTGGAGTCGAGTGGTAGACAAGATTCCGTCGGAAGACGAACTGACAGACTAGAGGGGAGAAAAAGCTAGTGTTTGTTGGTGGTGGAATTAGGCGAACTCAGAGAAGGTGACGCCAGGAAAAATTAAAAGAATTTTCCAGAATATCAGATTATTATTATTATTATTATTATTACATTCATGGGGGGAGGACCGCTAAACCTGTAGGGGTCATACAGCGCCTCGGAGAGAATAGGAGGCATTCAGGTTCGTTTCAGTGAAGTCCAGAATATCAGATTTCCCAACATTACAAGAAATGTACGGAATGACGCGTAGATACAGTGAATGACAGATGCAGTGAATGACTAACAGATGCAGTGAATGACAAACAATCTAGTTACTGACACAGATCTAGTAAATAAAGAGTTGCTGACAAATTTATGGACTTAATAGAGTCCTACTTAAAGCGACACAAGGATTAACATTAATAAAAACTTTCTCTTCTGCTGTGTTTTACACTCCTGACTATATATAAGTACCTAAATATTTACAATAGCCTGTGTAGACATCTAGTGAGTGGCTTAGACATAACACATTCTATCACCCCAGTGACCCTCTGGGGGGCGAGCAAAGTGCCAAACCCAAGGATTAAATCTTCACTAAAGAACCGTAGCAAAAATTGTAATAATAATAATATATATAGTGGAAAATCAACTAGCTAATTAAAGAGTATTTTTGATAATGTCGGTATTGAATATATAGAGAAACAATGAAGCAGTTATTAAGTATTATTTTCAATATGTTGTATTCGTTTATTCTGTTATGGAAAGAGAGTTACTCAATATTAGGAAATTTAGTGGTGACAAGGGTTAACATAGACACCCCCTAGCTAATACAGACACTCCCAGGTAACATAGACACTCCCAGGTAACATAGACACTCCCAGGTAACATAGACACTCCCAGGTAACACAGACACTCTCAGGTAACACAGACACTCTCAGGTAACACAGACATTCCCAGGTAACACAGACACTCAGGTAACACAGACACTCTCAGGTAACACAGACACTACCAGGTAACACAGACACTCCCAGGTAACACAGACACTCCCAGGTAACACAGATATTCCCAGATAACACAGACACTCTCAGGTAACACAGACACTCTCAGGTAACACAGACACTCTCAGGTAACACAGACACTCTCAGGTAACACAGACACTCTCAGGTAACACAGACACTCTCAGGTAACACAGACACTCTCAGGTAACACAGACACTCCCAGGTAACACAGACACTCCCAGGTAACACAGACACTCCCAGGTAACACAGACACTCCCAGGTAACACAGACACTCACAGGTAACACATATATTCTTAGATAACACAGACACTCCTAGGTAACACAGACACTCCTAGATATAAGACCTGCCACATATAACAGAACTCACAGTGAACTTAGACGGTGGTATAGCAGTTTTACTGCCTCAAGTCAAGCATCATATTATCTAGGTTAAATAAGGTGAGGTTAAACGTATAAAAACCTACGTTTATATATAATTAGCCGACAATAATGAAATAACGTAAACGGACTGTATATGACAGAACCTCAGAACGTGCAAGCTTCACGTCGGAGAACGTGGCGAGTCTGGAGAAGAACCATCTTTAGGAATTTGAAGTCCCAGATGGGAAACCTTGTGCAACAACGCTGCAAGCTTTAGTAAATTTGCGGTTTGGTCTTCCCAGAAGAGACAAGAAAGTCCCGACCATTTGGATGTCTTTCAATTGATATTGCAACCAACATCGTTCCCCAGGAACCTGTATCTGTCACTTCCACAGGAAGCAATAGGTTGATGAGCAAGACACATGTGCAACAGTTGGGTGTCTTCATTGTTGCAATGTTTGGCCAACACAGTAGGCTTCTGCAGTCAAATATAGAGGTAGCAGGTGTAGTATTTGACTGAAGAAGCCTACTGTGCAGACGAAACGTTTCAGCAGTAAAGATACCCAACTGCTGTACATGTGTCCAGCTGCTGCACATGTGTCCAGCTGTTGCACATGTGTCCAGCTGCTGCACATGTGTCCAGCTGCTGCACATGTGTCCAGCTGCTGCACATGTGTCTTATCAACTTGGTCAGTATTTTATATCATTTTCAACAAACAATAGACTCATTAATTTAAAGATATATATACAGTAAGTGGCTTGAATCCCTCACTACATTTACACTTAGAGTTTAATAACTTTAAAGTATTGTTGACAAGTGGTAAACAGGTGACATGCATCCTTAATGACCCTCGTGTAGTCGATAGAATTTAAATAAATAACATCAACTCATTAAGCAAGAATTAGTGTACTAGTGTATTAGTATTGGTGTTAAATGCCAGAGCGGAATTATGATAAGAAACCCCATAAAAAAACAATTAGAAACTAAATTCCTCTTTTCTAATTAAATTTCGATGCTGTGATTTCAGCGATAAGTTGTGTGTGGGGAGTGGAGGGTGGGGAGGGGAGGGTGGGGAGGGGAGGGTGGGTGTCGAGGGAGGGGAGGGGAGGGTGGAGAGTGGAGGGTGGGTGGTGAGGGAGGGTGTGTGTCGAGGGTGGGGAGGGGAGGGTTGGTGGCGAGGGAGGGAGGGAGGGTATGTGTCGAGGGTGGGGATGGGAGGGTGGGGATTTAGTGGAGTGGACAGGGAGTGAAGAACAGGGAGTGGAGGACAGGGAATGAAGGTCGAAAAAGAAAGACATCAGCTTTTATTTCTTGGTCTCTCTTGTCCAGACAGCTGTACAAGGGAAAGTAGTTTATTGTTCCCAGCAGATAGAGTTTTCGTTAAAGCAACTGTTCAAGAAGAAATTTCTCGCCTAGCTGGTAGTAATAAGTTATCACAAGTTATATACACTGATGGATCTAAAAAAGGAGTCTTCTGGAAGGGCTGTGTGGAGAAAATTCTCCTAGAGAGGGGGGGGGATCAGCCTTTTCTGCCCTTTCAACCCTTTCAAGGGCCCAGCCCTAAGAAAGGGCCAGATGGCGTCTGGCTTCCTGGTCAACAATTTAATTCATAACAGATGTACGGACCCAGAAAGCCAGGAAGTCACGTGATGGCTGACCAGTGTTGCAACGAGTGTATATGATTGACAGACATTTGAGGAAAATGACTCTTTGCCGTAGCAGGAAAGTTAAAGAAAACTGCTGCTTCAATTTCTACACTTGACATTACAATCATGTGCTGTCAGTGATCTAAATATTTAAAGAACACAAGCATTTGAATTGCAAACTGTTGCAGTGTTTAGCCAGTGGAAATTTGAGCTGAGGTCAGAGAAACAGGGAGAGGGCAGGAGCGGAGCGCCGGAGGGCGTCAGATTGAACTAACCAACGACAGGGGACGGAAGCTGCAGCGTTCTTTCACCTAACAAAGAAACATTTGTCATGCGCATCTGATCTCTATTAATCTCCACTAACGCTGGGAAATCGGATAAGAACTCTGTTCCACCGAGTTTAGTGGTAATCATGAAATAGCGGTACATTACAGAGAAGTGTGCACACCTTAATATTGCTAAAAGACAAACGTAGAGAGACAATCGCAAGTGTACTATCGAACAAGACGGTGACTCAGTAGCGACGTTCTACAATCAAGACAGCGTTTTCCGGGTGTGAATTAAGGGTCCGATACAAATACCCAGGTAAATATGCTCAGACATTAGATGTTAACCAGCTGCACAGTTAGGAATACATACATGATCTAGGCAGATTTATCATTCACCCGGTCACACGCGGGCGATCAGCCCAAACCCCGTAAGTAAAGTTCAGTCCTTAACTGACTTACTATATGGGAATACGCTCATTTGGGGCAATTAATTTTAAATTAATAACCTTCATTTTTGACAGCCCAAGGGGTTGGAACGTATGCATTCGCTATAACGACGTCGGGGACGGCTGCGAAGTCAAGTTGCTTAATTACAGTTCATTTCATCTTAGGAATTCCAATTCCCTAACAGGCTGCATCTGCTCTTGTTGCCACCTCCCTAGTTAAGAGCAATAACAACTTTGCTGAGTTAGGCATAAGAATCAACAACTGGGCGTCTACACTGGCGCTAAAGCTAACTTATGGCACTGAGCTTGACTTTGCCATCATTACTGATTGTATGTCATCACTGAAGGCTCTTGACTCATATAATGACTCCAACAGTATGATCATTGGAGAAGCCAGGTATAGATACTCAAAAATCCGGTTTCAAACTCTAAGTCAGGGTTCGTCTTCATAGGAAGTATTTTTGTGTCGAAAATGGCCGGTGTAAAAATCAACTTTCCATTTTTTTTAAAATTATATCAAGCTGGACTTTCTTTAAAAGAATAATTTTTCTAATATAAGATAGCAGCAGACTGCCTCTTCAAACTGACTATAAGTTTTTAAAGCTAATGAATTTTAGTGGATTTATAAACTAGTTTTGATCTGTATAGGTCCTAATTTGCCATTTTTATTGAATAAATTGGTATATTAGTTTCCATGTGATGATTTGTGAATGACTTTTTATTGAATAAATTAGAATATTAGTTTCCATGTGATAATTTGTGAATGCCTGTTCTGACTCGCTTCACACCTTCAGCATTAATATTAAGTTTCATAAGAAGCTTACGGCACACTCTGCACTATTGCTAGAAGTACAGGGGACTGGGGTTATGCAATATGGGACTATCTTACCAGGATCAGGCAACGACAGATATATATCTAGTGTTTTATTTTTGTTTGTCTGTCTCTGTCTCTCTCTCTGTCTCTGTCTGTCTGTCTCTCTCTCTCTCTCTCTCTCTCTCTCTCTCTCTCTCTCGTCTCTCGTCTCTGTCTCTCTCTCTCTCTCTCTCTCTCTCTCTCTCTCTCTCTCTCTTTTACACAGGGTTCCTAACTTTATTGACAAGCTAAGAGCTGTTATTATTAATATTATTATTATTATAATCAAATAGAAGCGCTAAACCACAGGGCTAAGAGCTGTTACCTACATCAGTTCATTTGAAAACATTTTTATTGCTGAGAAACATACAAGTAGGGAACAGGATGAAGTTGGAGCCATCTGTGGGCCAGCAGTTTCATCTGATCAACTAACTTTATTTCGTTGATATTATGCAGTATGAACAAGTTCCAGACTCGAGTCATCCTAAGAATAAATGATCTCAGATGAAGTGAAGTTCTGGAGAAGGGCACAGCCATAGTGAAGTTGCTGGCTGCCCGTCTTGTTGTGTATAAGCTCACTTCTCGCTGTCCTCGAAGTGAAGCCAAGTGTGGTACTTTGACAATATTGGCCTTGTATATAACAGTAAGGCCACCCACATCCCTCCAGGCAAGAGATGAGTTGTCTTGCTCTGTTCTCTATTCTGTTTAGAAGTCACAGATGAGATGGAGGACAGACAGTCCAAGAAAGTGGAGCATACTTAAGGTGTGAGCGTACTTCTGCCATGTACAGAATCTTGCAGCCTCTACTATCAAGCAGATTCGAGATAAATCGAGGTGCTGTAAGCTTTCTGGTCGCCTTGTTTGAAAGATTTACAACGTGGTTCTTTATGGTTAGTTGGGAGTCAAATTTCACCCGGAGGAAATCAACGAAGTTCCTGGATACCAACACTCTCCCTTTCATTCTTACTACTGCTCCAGCATTACCATCATGGTGCATAGAGACCATCATTTGTGTTTTCTCAGGAGCAAATGTAACCTGCCATCGTTTACTCTAGGCTGATTTAGCTGTAAGATGGTGATTGATGTAGCTTAAGGCAACTGGCATTTCTTCTCTTGGACAAATATATGTCAGAGTACAGTCGTCTGCATGTGCATGGGATTCTGGAATGAGATGAAGAAGATCGGTGAAGTAGATTTTCCATAACAATGGCCCAAGCATACTTCCCTGTGGAACGCTTGCACCAATATGATATCTTGCTGACTCTCTCCCGTCGAGAACTACGATTTCAAGGTAATCACTGAGGAGACATTGTGTAGAGCCTGCAGTTCCCAGTGCTTACAGTTCTGCCAAGAGTCTCTAGTGCCATACTCGGTCTAAAGCACTAGCAATGTCCAGTGCTACTACACAGCTGACTTTGGATTCATCCAGTGTCTGGTGCAGCTAAGTGGAAAGGTTTAACAAGGTTAACAACAGATCAGCAACAGAGTAACCTTTTCTGAAGTCATATTGACAGTCACAAATAAATGAGTGGTAGTCGAAAAGCTCTGTCATCTGCCATGAGATTATTGTCTCAAGGATCTTGCCAGTGATTGACAGAAGTGACACTGGTCTGTAGTTGCTGATTTCTGCTCTGCTCTCCTTTTTGTAAACAGAAACTGCAGCTGTCTCTTTCCACACTGCTAGGCAGTGCTGATAGATGCGAGTTAGAGGTGCTGCTAGCTGGTCTGCACATCTACTCAGCAATTTTGGGCTCAACTTATCTGGACCCACAGCCTTTTCTTGGTCCTCCTGCAGCCTTATTGTCACCACTGACAACTTTAACACTGTTCTTGCCTAAAGGCTTGCCTGTGCGGGTTCCTGTTATAGATAGGGAATGCCTCTTATACCTTCTCCAAGCCTAGTACTTAGCAGTAGCATCCTCTCTTCAACGAAAGCCGAATTAGTGCTGATCTGTAGGATTCGTCTCATACTGGCAGTAAGGGATGTGTTCTTGTCAGAGTTTAAGGATGTGTCCGGTGAAGGCATTAACATGGTTGTCGACATAACCTTGGGGAAAAGCATTCTAATCGGAGGTGGCGAGCTCAAAGCAAAGGGCTGGCATAGTTTTCTGTTACCCACAGCCAAGTTGTATGTGTAGATTCTTCACTTCTTTCTGTTGGGATCTTTGTTGTTGTCAATACAGTCTTGTAGTTAGATGATCCAACATGGCCAAGGGGTTGACAAGTAACTATGCCTTCCTACAAATCACTACTGGGTCGAGAGAGGAGCCAGAGATGAGAGTAGGGAAATTTCTCTCTCTCTCTCTCTCTCTCTCTCTCTCTCTCTCTCTCTCTCTCTCTCTCTCTCTCTCTCTCTCTCTCTCTCTCTCTCTCTCTCTTTACGCAGGGTTTTACAAGGTTAGGGTAAGGGTTTCTAACTTTATTTACAAGCTAAGAGCTGTTACCTACATCAGCTCATTTGAAACCCCTTTTTATTGTTATGAAACATCCATACATGGAACAGGATGAAGTTGGAGCCATCTGTGGGTCAGCACTTTCATTTGACCAACTGACTTTATTTCTTTGATTCTTCCCCCTCTCTCTCTCCCTCTCTTTCCCCTTCTCCCTCTATAAATCTCTTTCTCGTGGACCACCAGGTCCAGAAGGCACACGTGATTTGGAAAGACAATTGGAAACACTTGAAGTTTCCATCGCGGACTCAATTAAAAGTTGACGGAGAAGAAGCACAGATGGGAGTTGCAAGTCTGCAGTTGCAAGTCTGCAGTTGCATGTCTGCAGGTACGTGACACCCTTGTCCTTACCCCCTCCCTCCTCTCTCTCTCTCTCTCTCTCTCTCTCTCTCTCTCTCTCTCTCACTCTCTCTCTCTCTCTCAGGAGGCTTCTAGACACAAGTGAAGGAGTTTTTGGATCAAAGAATTTAACGTGTCCTTCCTTTCCTGGATTGAAGCTGATTGCTTCCCTTTTCTCCCGCGGCGCTCTGTGACCCTACGGTTTATCGCTCCCCATGAATGTAAAAATATTGCTAGTACTACTACCTCTTCTATTAATAATACTGCTAATAATGCTGCTACTACTACTGCTACTATTTTTACCACCGCCACTACTACTACTAACTACCACTAATGGTACCACCACTACTACTACTACTTCCACTACCACTGTTACTGCTGCTACTACTTCTGCTACTACTACAATTACTACTACTATCACTACTACAACTACTACAACCACTATTACAACTACCAATACTATCACTACTGCTATTACTACTACTGCTGTTACTACCACCACTACTACTACTAATACTACTGCTACTACCACCACCACCACTACTTACTTCTCCTATTACTACCTCCACTACTACTACTACTACTAGCACTACTTCCACTGCTACCACAACTATTACTACTACTACTCCTATTACTATTCTCACTACTACTACTACTGCCGCTCTTATTACTACTACTACTACTACTACTACTATACTACTACTAATAATAATAATAATGTTTCCAGTCTCCAGTACACATCAAAGTGTATAATTTCTTTTTTTTACTGCTGAATTTACAGGCCAAGAGCTCTTGGCTTCTTAAAATAAAAGATTCAGCATCATTTTTTTGCAACTTTCAATTTGCATAGTCAGCAATCATCCCGGTTAAGCTTATTCAAAGGCCAGCCCTACCTAGAGTCTACCTGGAGGTCGTTCCAGGAGTCAACGCCCCCGCGGGTCAGTCCTCGACCAGGCCTCCCAGTGGATCAGGGAGGCCTGGTCGAGGCCAGCAATAACAGCCAGGCTGTTACTGCTGGTCCAACGCACTCCAACGCACGAACCACTCCTCAAGATGCTACCCTCAGAAATCAACTAACACCTAACGCCTTGTTAGGGTAGCATTAGCAACAGGTGCTAGGACACTAACACTCAGGTACCTGTTTATTGTTTGGTGAATACAGGAAGCAGGTGGAAGGAGACTTTCTCCTGGTAATCCATTTATTGCTAAGTAATACAGAGGTCCTTTTAAAAGGCTGTTGTACCTGACAATAAAGAATACCAAAGTAAGCGTAAACAGAGTGATATAGGAAGTGAGGAATAAGGTATTAACAGTATTCTGTTAAGTCTTCTAGGTTCCTCTCTTAAGTCTTCCAGGTTCCTCTGTTAAGTCTTCCAGGTTCCTCTGTTAAGCCTTCCAGACTGCTCTGTTAAGTCTTCTAGGCTCCTCTGTTAAGTCTTCTAGGCTCCTCTGTTAAGTCTTCTAGGCTCCTCTGTTAAGTCTTCCAGTCTGCTCTGCTAAGTCTTCCAGGCTGCTCTTGTTAAGTCTTCCAGGCTGCTCTTGTTAAGTCTTCCAGTCTGCTCTGCTAACTTTTCCAGGCTGCTCTGTTAACTCTCCCAGGCTCTCTTGTTTACAGTTCTAGACCACCAGTTCCAGCCCACCAGTTCCAGACCACCAGTTCCAGACCACCAGTTCCAGACCACCTTGTTAACTCAAGCGACGACATCCTGCCAAAACTAATCTCGCGGAAATATTTTTCCCAGCTGAATGTCAAAGTGTTGGTGGGTGGGTGAAGGTCTTTGGCAGAGACATTGCGAGTGGCGGCCAACTGCCCCAGCGACTACTGCAGGATGCGCCTCACGTCCACATACCATTATCTCTTTCGCTCTTGGGGAAAGAAAAACTCTTTTCCGTGGGTTGATTGTACCAGTGGTTGCTGGGAGAGGTTTGTGTGGTTATGGTGTGCTCTCTTAGTGTGTGTGTGTTTGCAGTATAGGACCGTGTATAAGTATCTTTGTATATATATATATATATACAAAGATAACATTTTCGAGCTAAAAATATATGGTAGAAAGGAATATATAGACTCAACTAAGGCGACTTATCATCTTGCTCTAAGAGTGATAAACTAAGTACATCAACTACCTTTCACCTTCAACTTCATCTCCTTCGTCTTCTATCAGAGCTCATGTCTTTTTAAGCGACGGGTGAAGCCTGGAGCGCAGACGAGACGTTTGGTCAATAAAGATTCCTAGTTGCTCATGTGACTTACTCTTTTCTACTGATGATTCTTGCAACACAGGTGAGGCGTTCCATTAATAATACTTAGTGTTGCACATGTTCCTGTCTCACAAAGTAGCAATAAATTGTATATTCTACATTATTAATGCGACTCTGTCGGGTGTAATGTTAGCTGGAAAAAAAAACTTCATATTCTTATTGAAATAATGAGTTGTTAAAGATTATAATAGTTTACATGTGCGTGTCTGATGTTGTCTTGATATTCTCTTGTTTTATTTGTCTTCTTTTGTTGCTAAGAAAAGTTTTCGTAACTTTGCTGAAAACGTTTGTTTTTAACTTTCAAGTGTGCCCTTAAGTGTTTTAAAATTGAAAAAAAAAAGTTTAGTTTTGAAATACTGGAATTTTATTAGATGTTATTTGTCCTTTCATTCACTAAACTGTCCTCTCTCTCTCTCTCTCTCTCTCTCTCTCTCTCTCTCTCTCTCTCTCTTTACACAGTATTTTGCAAGGTTACGTTTAAGGTTCCTAACTTTGTTTACAAGCTAAGAGCTGTTACCTACATCATCTCATTTGAAAGCCTTTTTGTTGTTAAGAGCCATACAGGATAAAGTTGGAGCCAACTGTGGTCCAGCAATTTCATTTGGTCAATTGACTATTTCATCGATGTTCTTATAAATGATCTCAGATAAAGTGATGTTCTTGAGAAGGGTACAACCAGTATAGTTACAGTTTACTGCCCGTCTTGTGTTTTAAAAGCTGCCTTCTCTCTTCCCCACTCTCTCTCTCTCTTTCTCTTTCTATATTTTCTCCATCCCATCTCTTTTTTTTTTATCTCTGTAGCACATTATTTTCTCACTCTTGCATGATTCTATCTGTCTCTTTTCTCTCCCCAAACTAGGATGGATGTGTGTGTGTCCTCACATACATCCAGTCTCGGGAGTCGAAACTCATCCTCTGGCTCTTCCTCCTAGACCACTTTAATCGGCATCACTGATTTCTGGTCTGTTGGACCATACCATGTTTACCCTTGAAGCTGTGCAATGAGTCTGCCTCCACCAACGCCTTGTCTAAGACATTCCGCTTTTTACCCACCTGTGTTTTTTCTGCTTTCAAATGTGTCACCTTGATCCTGGGCCTCTAAATTCACCCAGTATGTCCTTAATTCGGTTATAATTATAATCGTAATTTCTAAAGGGGTAAGCCAGCGGAAGGCCTCGGTCAGATGACCAAAAGATCCAGTGGTGGGTCATCGTATGACCAAGACCCGCGTTAGGAAACACTTGTCCTATTTCCTGACAAATCTTACTTAACCTAAATCTGTCCTTAGCTACCCTATCCTTCAGTAATGTGTATTGGTGAGGCAGTATAGGCCGTTGAAGGGCTCTGGATCCAATGTATTAGTTATCCTTCTCTCCCAATGATCAAAGCTTATTGTTCACCACGTACAGCATGACCCTTATTGATTTTGCGCTTCCCATCGAATATCATTATAATAATAATAATAATAATAATAATAATAATAATAATAATATTATTATTATTATTATTATTATTATTATTATTATTATTATTATTATTATTATTATTATTATTATTATTATTATTATTATTATTATTATTATTATTATTATTATTATTATTATTATTATAAATAACAGTCTCTCACTATTTCCTTTTGTTTCTCATCATCTCACTGCGTTTCTCTACCCTTTCATTCTCCTTCTCATTCTATACGTGATACGCATTTCTTGTGTGCCTCTTGTGTCTCCTTATCAATAGTTCCTTCCCTCTCCTCTTCTGAAATTCTAGCTTCGCATTCTCTCTATTCGATGTGCTTGTGTTCGCTCATTTATCAACATTCCCTCTTGTTCCTCATCCATACTGGTAAGTTATTCTCCCTTCCCCTTCTTCTTCAAGATTGCTCTATACTCTCTTTTATCTTGATCTCCCATTGCCAGTCTCTGACTTAATTAGCTTGTAATTTTATCTTGGAATGTTCCACTTCTCTTATTTCTTTATTTTTCCTCTGTTTGTGAATTATTTGTTCTCTGTAATCTTTCTCGTTTAATTTGTTTTGCTAGTTTATTCTTGTTCTCATTTCTTCTCTAATGTTGCCTTCATTTTCTTCTTTATTATTTTGGTCCAGTTTTCTTGTATTATATATTTAACATTTTCTGTTAAATTTCAACTTTTCTTTTCCATTTTCTGTTAAATTTAAACTTTTCTTTAATATTTAATGCTAAATTTCTTCTTAGATATTTTCTGTTAAAATTTCAACTTCACCATTTACTGTTAAATTTTAACTTTTATTAAACATTTTCTGTTAAATTTCAACTTTTCTTTTCCATTTTCTGTTAAATTTAAACTTTTCTTTAATATTTAATGCTAAATTTCTTCTTAGATATTTTCTGTTAAAATTTCAACTTCACCATTTACTGTTAAATTTTAACTTTTATTAAACATTTTCTGTTAAATCTCAATTTTTCTTTAACATTTCTACTATTTTTATAATAAATTTATTTTTGTCTTACCTTGTAAATTTTTCTTCCATCTTTGCCTAAGTTTTTATTTAAAACCATTTCCATTTGTTTTAATTGATCCTGTTTTTTAATTCCCCTATTCACTCATTCCTTTTCAGTTCTTCATCATTGTAATTTCCTCTTCGTTTATTCGTTTGTCTACAGTTTACCCAATATTTATTAATATTTTCTAATTTTCTTCATTCTTTCCCAGGATTTTTGTTATTATTTAATTAAATAGTTTGTGCTTCTCCACGTCTTTGTTCTTCCTGTCTTTTTTTCTCTCTCTCTCTCTCTCTCTCTCTCTCTCTCTCTCTCTCTCTCTCTCTCTCTCTCTCTCTCTCTCTCTCTCTCCTCTTCTTGGGTATCTTTCAGAGTTAGCTTCAGTCTTCCCTAAGGTTCATTTATTCCTCTCTCCCTGTTCACCTCATTAATTTTATTGCTCCATTTCCAGTTTCCATCTTCTCTTTATCACCCTATTCCCCCTCCCGTCTCCTCCCCCTATCTCTCTCTCTATTTTATCTCTCTAGGTAATGAGTGTCATTGTAGTGTGATAGACTTGGTCATTTTCCCGTCAGTTACTTCACACTTGAGTCAACTTCCGCCTCGCTGAATATTTATTCACTTGAAGAAAATCTACCGACGCAATTTTTTATTTAAGCCGTATTAGTCTAGATTAAAAAACAAACTCGTATTTCATGTCCTTTTTTTTTTATCTGATGCAGGAAAGACCTAAGAAGATTAAACAATGAAGTAATGGGATTTAGCATAGACTAACCCAAACGAACCTAATACCACAGCTGGTGACCTCTGCTCTACTGTGAAACATTTCTATTGTAGGCCTCGTAGCTCACTGGTACAGCACTCAACCTGCTACCTGTCAGGACCACGTTGCGACTCAACGTCCAGCTTTCAGTTTTACAAATATATGTGTGTGTGTGTGTGTGTGTGCGTATGCATATGTGTATTACATATATGTACAGAGAGAGAGAGAGAGAGAGAGAGAGAGAGAGAGAGAGAGAGAGAGAGAGAGAGAGAATGGTTTCTCCTCCTAAGTTATTGAGTACTCGTAATCTCGAAGAAAATATAAAGGACTCAAGGGATCTTCTGGGTTCTCCTTGAGTGCTTATGATTATATTGCTGTCGTTTACTTCCACAATGACACACACACATTTTCTTGGACTGTAAGAAGGCGTTTGACAGTTCCACACAAGAGATTAGTGCAGAAGCTGGAGGACCAGGCAGGGATAACAGGGAAGGCACTACAATGGATCAGGGAATACTTGTCAGGAAGACAACAGCGAGTCATGGTACGCGGAGAGGTGTCAGAATGATCGCCTGTGGCGAGCGGGGTTCCACAGGGGTCAGTCCTAGGATCAGTGCTGTTTCTGGTATTTGTGAACGACATGACGGAAGGAATAGACTCAGAAGTGTCCCTGTTTGCAGATGATTTGAAGTTGATGAGAAGAATTCAATCGAACGAGGACCAGGCAGAACTACAAAGGTATCTGGACAGGCTGCAAGCCTGGTCCAGCAACTGGCTCCTGGAGTTCAACCCCACCAAGTGCAAAGTCATGAAGATTGGGGAAGGATAAAGAAGACCGCATGCGGAGTATAGTCTAGGGGGCCAGAGACTACAAACCTCAATCAAGGAAAAGGATCTTGGGGTGAGTATAACATCGGGCACATCTGAAGCGCACATCAACCAAATAACTGCTGCTGCATACGGGCGCCTAGCAAACCTATGAACAGCATTCCGACATCTCAATAAGGAGTCGTTCAGGACCCTGTACACCGTGTACGTTAGGCCCATATTGGAGTATGCAGCGCCAGTTTGGAACCCACACCTGGCCAAGCACGTCAAGAAATTAGAGAAAAGGCAAATGTTTGCAACAAGACTAATCCCGGAGCTGAAAGGTATGTCCTACGAGGAGAGGTTAAGGGAAATCAACCTGACGACACTGGAGAACAGGAGGGATAGGGGAAGACATTATAACGACATATTAAATACTGAGAGGAATTGACAGGGTGAATAGGGACAGGATGTTTCAGAGATGGGACACAGCAACAAGGGGTCACAACTGGAAGCTGAAAACTCAGATGAGTCACAGGGATGTTAGGAAGTATTTTTCATCCATAGAATTGTCAGGAAGTGGAACACTCTGGAGAGTAATGTAGTGGAGGCAGGATCTCTACATAGGTTTAAGAAGAGATACGACAAAGTTCAAGGAGCAGGGAGAGAATGGACCTAGTAGCGACCAGCGAAGAGGCGGGTCCAGGAACTGTGAATCGACCTCTGCAACCACAAATAGATGAGTACAAATTGGTGAGTACACACACACACACACACACACACACACACACACACAAATATGTATGGTTAATCAATATATTTTTCACTGAAAATGGAGTAAAAATAATATAGCTCTCATCAAAAGTAATTTACAGCCTTCGCCTAACCTAACGTAATATATTTTATCCTAATTCTACTAAACACATCTCAGCTCAGTTTAAATTTATTTAGTCTTTACTACATAATTAAATCAACGTTATTTAATTCAAGTTAAAGTTACACACGTGTCTTCACGAGCACTTAAGTTCACCTGGGTAACTTGGGTATTTTTGCGATAGTGACAAAATATTGCCGAGCCGTCCTCTTAACCCCAGGCCAAAGAAATTTCTTCCATCCTCGCAATCTCTTCCTCGCCAGGCTGGAACAATGGCCACCTTTCCGGAACACATTTCCTGCCTCATTAACTCCTAAAAAAAATGTGAGAAATCGCTTCGGAATCTTTTGTGTCTTTAAGCGGCCGTTTTGTTGGAAGGGAAAAATTCAGATCAGGGAAGATGTTGACGACAGTGAAGGTGACAGTGTTAGGGTCGACAAGAAAGTGCTAGGTCCCAGACTGTCCTCGTAGAAGAACGTTTGTTTCCAAACGTATCTGTTTACGTCGTAGTATATCCTCCCTGTGTTTTGTAAATTGATCTGGTTACGAGAGGAAATAAGCCAGATGGAGAGAAAATAAAGATAATAACTCCTTGTATATTTACACCTCCAACTCATTCCTGCTCTTTTAGCAGATTTCTTTTGATATTTAATATAAGGATGGCTTTGTAGCCTCAGGTGTCCTTCAGTAGGGAATACACAGGTACAACAATATGAATAGTGACTCAGGAAATCGTAATAACACGATTGGAAATAATCCACTATACTGGTGGAGTTAGAATCCACTGGGCTGGAGATTTACTACTCACTCGCCATGGGTTCTAACCCCACCCGTATCCTGGTTTGTTTCAATATGAATCACGAAGTTTTAATAATATAGTAGATGCAGACCTGTATACCGGTATAAATAACCCAGATGTTTAAGTACTTTAAGAAGAAAAGAAGAAGAGAAAGAGGAAGAGGAGGAGAATAAATAAAGGAGAGCTTCATCAGAAGTGTCGTAATCCTGGACTCTGTTGGAGCATCAACACTTGTTTTTGACATGTGTTTTTGCACTGTCAAGTGCACATTGCATCGTTGTTCACTGTCAATTCTTTATATACAGCTTCAAAGAGTTATTTTAAGTGCAGTAAATCAAACTTAGTCTAGCCAAACCTCAAGTAAATAGACTTAGCCTAACCATATGCAACGTAACCCAACTTAACCTAACCTAACGCAACCTAGCCTTTGTAAAGAAGAAGTTTATTAACGGAGGCGAGAGGGGGTATTTACAGAGTATATATATATATATATATATATATATATATATGTCGACATATATGTGTGTTGCCGAATAGGTAAAACTGGTCAATTAGCAAGAACTCATTTAAAATTAAGTCTTTTCTAAAATTTTCCAGTGTGGTACTGTCGGTAAAGCACTGCGAACCTTGTTGCAAGGTTCGTAGGTTCGAGTCCTCTTCGGCCAGAGATCAGTGTTTGTGAATATTTCGCCTGCTCTTGCGAATTTCTAGCATATATATATATATATATATATATATATATATATATATATATATATATATATATATATATATATATATATATCTTACGACAACAGTCATTATTATTTTGCAATAAAAATTAGTTTCGTTAAATAGTAATGTTCACAAAAAGTACGACTTTTGCTTTATTACTTTTAACATTTATAAATCTCAGAGAATTATTATATTTGTGGAAATATAAGAAGATTATTTTAATTGTTCGATGAATAATGAAATGCGTTGTCGAGAATTTTTTTTTGCGGGTTATTTAATTCTAAAATCTTTTTAGCCGAGCTCAAAAATAATATATATGTTAATAGAGTAAAAATGAGAAAGGGGCTGGAGAGAGAGAGAGAGAGAGAGAGAGAGAGAGAGAGAGAGAGAGTCAGGAAGAGAGAGATGTATGCTAGTCATTATATCTTTAATGGTATTATAACATACATATATATATATATATATATATATATATATATATATATATATATATATATATATATATATATATACATGTCATAATATATATATATATATATATATATATATATATATATATATACTAATATATATATATATATATATATATATATATATATATATATATATATATATACATATATATATATATACACACACACATATATATATATATATATATATATATATACATATATATATATATATATATATATATATATATATATATATATATATATATATATACTGCTAGGAATTCGCAAGAGCAGGCGAAATATTCACAAACACTGATCTCTGGCCGACGGAGACTCGACCCTACGAACCTTGTGACAGGAACGCAGTGCTTTACCGACCGCCTGCTCTTGCGAATTCTAGCATTGTAAAAATCTCTAGTTGTGTCGATGCATGCAGGGGATGAGATGAAAAAGCTGTAAGCCACCTGCCTGAAAGCTGGCTGCCTTGGATCAACGTCTAGCGTGAGCTGGATGCCAAGGTATTGGTCCAGTGTGGTACGGTCGGTAAAGCACTGCGTTCCTGTCACAAGGTTCGTAGGGTCGAGTCTCCGTCGGCCAGAGATCAGTGTTTGTATATATATACATAATATATATATATATATATATATATATATATATATATATATATATATATATATATATATATATATATATATTATATATATACACACATATATATATATATATATATATATATATATATATATATAACACACATATATATATATATATATATATATATATATATATATATATATATCGTGCCGAATAGGTAAATAGATTTTGGCTTAAATAACAACTAATTTTATATATTTGGGAAAGCTTGTTTATGGTCAAAAGATTTTTCCTTCCCCCAAATCGGCCCTTTGTTATATACTTTATTTTCTTTGGCACAAATTATGGAAAACTTTGATGTTTTAAAGTATTGAAAAATAATACCTAATTAAATTCGATACTGTAATTTCTGTCTCTGTAAGTAGAAGAATAGCTTCTAAATCAATTTTTTTTATGACATGGGTTTTACAGCATAGACAAATTTATACAAGTTAGTGTTGCAAGTGAACCTACCCAGTATGGTATAAGCGTTGGTAACAGATACCGGCAATTTTTTTTAGAAAGACAAGTAAACAAACACTAAGAAATATTGGAAAACGTTTCGGTCCTGGGATCTTAATCAACCAATCTGCACAGTAACTCAAAAACCAAAACATCAATACCCTCGAAAAATGAAGAGAAGCTTGATTAAGTGATCACTTGGCGTGTGTGTGTGTATGATCAGTTCTGAAGATTGAGACACTTATGCAACACTTGGGTATCTTTAATAATGAAACGTTTCGCCACACAGTGGCTTCATCAGTCCAATACAAAGTAGAAAGGTGTAAGGAGAGGAGGAGTTTGAGGTAATCAGTCCCTCGGCCTGGAGTCGATGTGTTCAGTCCATCAATCTACAATCTATATATATATATATATATATATATATATATATATATATATATATATATATATATATATATATATGCATATATATATATATATATATATATATATGCATATATATATATATATATATATATATATATATATATATATATATATATATAATGTACCTTCTTTTCATTAGTGAACACAATTCGCCATTAACTTAATAATCAGTCAATATATTAATGTGAGTTAAGCAATGATTTCAAATATTAAAAAATCTCTCTCCGTACTGTAGAGACTAATCATGTTTTAGAAACACTTTATAAAAAATAAATATAATATTGGTTACCTTGTCCGTTTTGCAAACAATGTTTTGAGACTAGTTAATGGTCTAAGACGGACCGAGACGTCGTCATAAGTTTCTATGCCGGTTAAGAACCTAAGAACATATGAATGGAGGAACACCGCAGAAGGCTTGCTGGCCCAAACAACCATTCCCACGCACCTGGTTGTCCATCCTTTTCCAAAAGCTACACAAGAATTTGCTTCAGTACCTCAAGTACTAGACAAACCCCAGCCCATCTCACTCATATATTTGTGTATTGTTCCAGTCACGGTATTGTACATTTTTGTAATTTAATGTTTTATTCCATCATCAGTCTGTTAGGTCCCTATGCCTAGTATTATTTTTCAATGAGAGTTTCAGTTCTACTGAGACCGCATTCTATCGACTGAGGATGTTTATCATCTGTTCTTTTAATTTCTAATTGATGTTCAGGGAGAAATGCAGATTAGCAAAAGTCATCATTCAATAATGCGTTTAGCAAGACTTTGATTTTTACAATGACTTCCCCATCAATTAGTTTGACTTCATCAGAGCTCAACAGAATGCTAATGATTTTACTGATGATTTTATTAATGCTTCTGGTGGCGTTTAGATGTCCAGATTATATTTTTTCATTTTGACAATTTATAGACTTTCACCGGATTAGACCTAATCATTCCTTTTACTTCATGGGGACTACGACATTTCTAGTGAAAGTCAAAAACTTTCCAGGAACGTGACATTCCCCTTGTTCCTCCCCAACCTCTTGGCTGCGGCCGTCTCCATTACCCTCACGTAATGGCCTCCCTGTACTGGATGTGTTTTCTTCCTGGATATTGCGTACTAAAAAAATGTATTTGGGATTTCTTCTAATTTCATTTATGATGGTTTACATTTTTCTGATTAGAGATTCCTTTCATGCTGCCTTTGAGAAGTTCTGGTAGCCGTTGTTTTCGCCTGTGGAGGAAGAGCCTCTTTCTCTTTCGAATTTGCATCTTCTATTAAATGACCTACATGAACCTAACAACAATTGTCATTACTACACAGCAGAACAGGCTAAAACACTACTCAAATCCAACAATAACATAACTATCTTTAATTACAATGTCAGATCTTTAAGCAAACATTTTGATGACCTCACTGCATTATTAAACTCACTTCAGGTCAGTATGTCCATCATTGCTCTCACTGAAACATGGTTAAAGCCTCATACTATAGATATATATGCCATTCCAGGTTACACAGCCATACACAATTGTCGGCCAGACCAACAAGGAGGTGGCACAGCTATGTTCTACTCAGACCAGCTTGAATGTATTAACAATACTTGCACAAGAGATGAACATGGAGAATATATAATAGCTAAATTTAAATCCAAATATCTACAAAAACCACTAACAGTTATAAACATCTATAGATTACCACAGTCAAACATTCAGCATTTTAGTGAAAAATTAGGAAGTATGATTACTGATGCACACATGAACAAAGACCACTAAATCCTCACAGGCGACTTCAATATAAACCTCCTACAAGATCAGGACCCACTAGTAACTGAATTCACAAACACTATGAGCAACTGCTTGCTGCTCCCGACAATAACAAAACCTACGAGAATCTCTGAAACCTGTGCCTCTCTATTAGACCATATCTGGACTAACACCATATCCCCATTAAAATCAGGCATAATCACAGACAATACCACTGACCACAACCCGACCTTTCTCATAACAAATCTCGGAAAATTACCACTAGAGACTACTAAAGTTACCTTCAGACTACATAATGAGACAGCAATAAATAGCTTTATAACAGCTATGACAAACATTGACTGGCAAACAGAAATAGACAACTTCCCAGATACTGACTTATGTATTAATAATTTTCTTAAAAGACCCAATACCTCTATAATAAGCACTGCCCTAAAAAACTAAACAAATCACAACTAAAAGATTAAATAGTCCCTGGCTAACCCCCAGCATACTCAAGTCCATTAATATAAAGCACCTATATGAAAAACAGTACAGAATGGGACAAATATCAAGAGAACAAACAAAACGCTACTCATCAAACCTAACGAGTCTGATAAGAAGGTCAAAAAACTGTACTATGAGAACAGATTACATAACTTAAAAGGTGATATAAAAAGACCTGGAAAACCCTATCTGAAATTCTAGGAACAAAAAGATATCCACAAACAGAACAATCAAGCTAACAAAACCAGATGAACCCCTACTCCCACCTATTGAAACAGCAAACAAACTCAATGATTTCTTCTCCACCATAGGTAAAAAGCTGGCAAGCAAAATCCCAAGTTCTAATACTCCACCTAGCGACTATCTCACTGGTACCTATCCGAACACACTATTCCTAGCCCCGACCAACCCAATAGAAGTTTCACTTATAATCAACACATTAAAAAACAAAGCAGGTGACCTAAATAACTTACCACCTTATATATACAAAAAGCCTCTCAAGTTCTCTCACCAATTATTGCAACACTTTTTAACAAATCCATTGAATCCTCTACCTTCCCATCAATACTCAAAATAGCGAGGGTCACCCCAATACATAAAGGAGGAGATCAAGCAGACCTGAATAACTACAGGCCGATATCTAACTTACCCCTTCTCTCCAAAATCTTTGAAAAATTAATTCATAGACAAATATATTCCTACCTCACCTCCAACAACGTACTCAACCACTGTCAATTTGGATTCAGGCCTAATAAAAATACAAATGATGCCATTATACACATGTTAGAAATAATTTACACCGCCCTTGAGAAAAAGAAATCCCAGTGGGAATCTTCATTGATTTACGTAAAGCTTTTGATACAGTTGACCATGATCTGTTACACTTAAAATTATCGCACTATGGTATAAGAGGACACTCCTTAAACTACCTAAAATCATACCTTAGCAACAGAAACCAATATGTGTACACAAATGGAGCTAGCTCCACCGCGCAAACTATTACCGTAGGCGTCCCACAGGGAAGTGTTCTTGGCCCACTACTCTTTCTCATTTACATTAACGACCTACCAAATGCATCTCAACTACTCAAACCCATACTTTTGCAGATGACACTACATACGTTACCTCTCACCCAAGCCAAGACACACTAGCCAACACTGCAAATACTGAATTGCAGAAAATATCTACCTGGATGATGACCAACAAACTTACTCTCAATATCGATAAAACCTATTTTATCCAGTTTGGGAACAGAGCTGCAAACACACCGCTTAACATAATGATAAACGGGTCCCCTATCGCAAAACTCACAGAGGGAAAATTCTTAGGAATACATCTTGACAGTGGCCTCAAATTTCAGACACACATACAACAAATCTCCAAGAAAGTCTCAAAGACCGTGGGAATACTATCCAAGATACGGTACTATGTTCCACAATCAGCTCTCCTTACCCTATATCACTCACTCATTTACCCCTACCTCACCTATGGAATCTGCGCATGGGGCTCTACATCAATAACTCATCTCAGACCACTAATAACACAACAAAAGGCAGCAGTTAGAATGATAACAAATTCTCACTCCAGGCAACATACTCCACCAATATTCAAAAACCTAAACTTACTCACCATACAAGACATCCATACTTTTTACTGTGCCTATTACATACATAGAACACTCTATGCAGATATTAACCCACCACTCAAACTTCTCCTTACTAATTTTAACAGGACACATGACCATAACACTAGACACAGATCACTCCTCGATGTTCCCCGTGTCCATCTAACACTATGTAAAAACTCAATGCACATAAAAGGCACGAAAATTTGGAATTCATTACCTGTCATTGCCAAAGAAACCCTACCTGTACCCCAATTCAAAACGATGCTAAAAAACCACCTTCTCACCCAAAGATAATTGCTCCATATCAACCATTCCCAGCAAAGTAGAATAATCACTTAACGTAAAACCTGACTTTAAAGTCAATGTAATGTATGAATGAACGAATGAATGAATGTAAAACATGTTATGAATTATACTTACTTAGCTAATTATTCCCACAACACGTATATTATAATGACCACGTAAACTAACTGCAATGCAATTAATTGTTTTAAATTGTTATCTCACTCAATTAGTTGCATTGCTGCAATAAATTGCTACAATTAATTGATATGTTCAACTTATATTCAAACTTTAAAACTTAGATATGCAACTTTACTTATTTTATAAATTATCAACCATAACTTTTTATTATTTTATTATTATTATTGCTTTAATTTGTTTAATCTGATTTAATTAATTTTATAATGAAGACAAAAGTACAAAACTATGTTCAAATTTCATAGCTTAAATACTCACCTTTACTCATTGTATACTATCTACAAAAATTCTTACAATCTAGTTTTAAGTTAATTTTAAGTCTGCCCAAAATGCCCTGCATACTAGGGGCTTTTGGCATGTACACCTCATGTAATCTCAATAACCAAATGTAATTCTTTGTATCATGTCCAAATAAAAATTATTATTATTATTATTATTATTATATGTCTTGAGGTCATCGTTTCCCCGAAATACTGGTTTGGATCCACGGTGGTCGTAGCGTCTTCCGACCCAGACTAGTGTGTACGCAGCCTTGACTTCGATTATGTTGCGGTCTGAGATTTGTGTCTTTGAAACCATTAGGCCCTGGACCAAGTCCTCATTCTTCTTGACCATATGGTCTTGGATATTTTCTAGTCTGGTTAACTCTGCTATCTGCTGGCTTAACGGTAATATATTTCCTAGGTTTAATAATTCTGGCGTGGGAGACTGTTAAGATTTTGTTCGGATTTTTAACCCCGGAGGGTTACCCACCTAGGATAACCCAAGAAAGTCAGTGCGTCATCGAGGACTGTCTGTCTTATTTCCGTTAGGGTCCTCAATCTTATCTCCCAGGATGCAACCCACACCAGTCGACTAACACCGAGGTACCTACTTGCTAGGTGAACAGAACAGGTGTAAGGAAACGCGTCGAATATTCTACCCCGCCGGGAATCGATCCCGGACCCTCCACGTGTGAAGCGAGAGCTTTGCCAGCCAGGCCACGGGGCCCCAGACTAGCTCTCTTATTACAGTCCATGATACATTCTTCAGTTTCAGATATCTTAAGTCATGAGAGCCACCAGGCAACAAGATATCTGAGGCCGGGTTTAATTAGTTCTCAAGAGAGTGCTCAGTTTATAATAGCTGGTCCTTGAACTGCTTGGAAGTTGTGTCCGGTGGTTTACATACAAACAAAACAATTAGGTTCTCATTTTTGACGCTAACTGCTAAGACTTCGACTACATCATCAGTGGTCGTCAGCAGCTCAGTGCGTATGAGCAGCACTGTATTATACAGCTCCACCCCTCCTTGTTGCCTGCTTTTCCGGATACATGTTAGTAGATTTTGTCAAGGAATCCATATTTCGTTGACAAAACAGTTCTTTTTGTGAATCTTCGTAAAAGCTGTAAACAATTCCTTTAACTCCGTGGGTAGACTACTGATATATGGGATTTTATTGTTTTTACTCGGCTTGAGACCTTTTGAGCTTGCAAACACAAATGAAGATACATTACTAACATCTGTACTGAGGGGCTTGTTGGTTGGGCTTTGTATCTGTGGCTTTAATAAGCCCACCACTAGCTTTATTTCCAGTCCAGCATGGACATTCTTTTCCAATTCCTAATACAAAAAAAAAATCTCTTTGGCAGAATGGTTATAATTTGCATGTTCATTTGGTGTTCGTCTTGCTTTATAGACATCTTTCCTTTCATGTGGAATCGTAGCATTGTAACTCATCTACTGAATTATAGCTCATTACTGCATTACTGTTTGAAAGTTACTGAAGGTGGTAGAGGGACCTCTCACAACCCTGAGACTGAGTGACCTTGTTCAAAATGTATTAATGTAGGTGGTGCTGTGGTTACGTGGTAGCCTCAAGTTCCTGAACACAACGGTTCGAGGCCCATAAAATTCCCGCATCCTCACCACCACCACCACCATCATTCACTTTTCCTCTCTCAAATTTCCCCCACATACACCAATCTCTTATCACACTCACCCATGTTTCTTCCCCCAACCCCAAGCTCATTTCCCTACTGCCTCCCTACCTCTACACACGCAGCCATCCTTACCACAAACATATTTTGTATAAATATTAGAGTTACCCATCCGACAGCACAGGCTCACCGCCGTATTAATCTCACAGCCTGATAGTAGGGGGTGACTGAGGTAACTGAGTACTATCGTGTTTTAGCGCTATTGTGGCCGGGAGTATACCGCAGGATATAACCTGTAGCGGCCTATAATGAGTATAATGATGGCACGTTATATCCAACATGCCCCCACGTAACTGGTGCCTTCAATATACAGCCTGGGGGCAAGATAGTGACGTCTTTGCTCCCCTCTCCCCTCCCTTCTGCTGGAAGAAAATGAGGACCAGGAAAAAATGAGAAATACCAAAAAAATGAGGAACCCCCAAAAAATGAGAAACCAGGAAAAGTTTACTTCTATAAAGACTATGCTAAATAAATAGTTTAACAATGTTTAGGTAGTAAGATATTGGATGGTTAATTAATACTGAGGTACATTCATTCTTTCATTTACATAATTTTATTTTATCGTCGAGAAAAAAACTTGAGAATGGGTTAAACTTACCGAAAAATAGTTGTAAAATCTGGCAACATTTTAGTGTAAATGTCATTTTCCTACGATGTTTCTACAGCGAATTACACTAACTACAATATTTGATGTAATGACGTCACTGATTATAGGCCTAGGCGCGTTTTCTTGAATATCTCGAAAATAACAAAACAACCACGGGGACGGGGAGTTGAATGATAGCTCTAGGCCTTTCGTGTTGCAATCAAGACATCTTCAGGAGCTTGCAATGTTGCAGAAAAGAGGAGGTCCAAGCAGATACAATCACAAGGAACGCCTCCGCTGGAGTCCAGCAAAGGCATTCCTTGTGATCGTATTTGCAACACGAAAGGCCTAGAGCCTGCATTTGTGGTCACAGTGGTGGCCCATGCTAACCTCCCTATGAATCTTACTAGAGCCAGCTGGCTGAGTGGTTAACACACTGGCCTGTGAGTTTTAGGACTCGACGTAGGTTCAAGCCCCACCCGTTCCCTGATTTGATCTGTTAAATATTTCACCTTCTAACAGGAGAGTAGAGAATTGCTGGTATTTCTGCTTCACGAACATGTAGTATGACTAGTAAATCTTGCAAACTACAACTTATATCCAATATACATACAGTACATTACATGTAGAATCCACAGGATGGGGTATAAACCAGCACTAGATCTTACAATCCACAGGATGGGGTATAAACCAGCACTAGATCTTACAATCCACAGGATGGGGTATAAACCAGCACTAGATCTTACAATCCACAGGATGGGGTATAAACCAACACTAGATCTTACAATCCACAGGATGGGGTATAAACCAACACTAGATCTTACAATCCACAGGATGGGGTATAAACCAGCACTAGATCTTACAATCCACAGGATGGGGTATAAACCAGCACTAGATCTTACAATCCACAGGATGGGGTATAAACCAGCACTAGATCTTACAATCCACAGGATGGGGTATAAACCAGCACTAGATCTTACAATCCACAGGATAGGGTATAAACCAGCACTAGATCTTACAATCCACAGGATGGGGTATAAACCAACACTAGATCTTACAATCCACAGGATGGGGTATAAACCAGCACTAGATCTTACAATCCACAGGATGGGGTATAAACCAGCACTAGATCTTACAATCCACAGGATGGGGTATAAACCAGCACCAGATCTTACAAGGAACCTCCTTCAAGAGTTCAAGCCTTGAACCATGGGGGGGGGGTTAACAGGGGTTAGTCTTGAAAACTTAAGTAAAAAAAATCCAAAATTCCCCCATCACATGTTATTAAAACCACGCTTTCTTGCTGGCGGCAAGATTTTAATAAGATGTGCTTGCGAGAATTCTCTATTTTTTTTCTAAAAATTCCATGGCTAACCTCTGTTAAACCCCACCAAGCCTTCTGGCCTTGAAGAAGGCAGCTTGATGTAAGATATGACACCTCTTTATTCCTTTATTCTCTATTCTGTGACTTGTGTTTATTTAATCCTCTCTTGTGTTGCCACAACAGATAAATATATAAGTACACACACACACACACACACACACACACACACACACACACACACACACACACATATATATATATTAAGCAAATATTGCAAACCAAGCGATACAGGATGCAAAACAACCACTGGGGAGCCGAATGATAGCTCTAGGCCTTTCTTGTTGCAATCACATGGAGTGAAGACGTCCTATGGGAACATACTTGCGTGGACATCCTCCTCTATTCTGCAATTTTGCAAGCTCTTGATGATGTGTTGATTGCTTAACGAAAGGCCTAGAGCTATCATTCTACTCCCCCCGTGGTGGTTTTGCACACATACATACACACACACACACATACACACACACACACACACACACACACACAGCCCCCGGTGGCCTAGTGGGTAAAGCTCTTGCTTCACGCACGGAGGGGCCGGGTTCAATTCCCGGTGGGGCAGAAACATTTCGAAGTGTTTCCTTTCACACACACACACACACACACACACATACATACAACAGGCCTAGTGTTTAATTGACATGTGCCTAGGACAAAATGGTAACTAACTAACACACACACACACACACACATACACACACACACACACACATAAATATATAGATAGATAGATAGATAGATGTATATTAGTGTGTGTGTACACATATCTGAGTTCTTGTTGTGTGTTCCTCAATGCTTGTTGTCTCTGTTCTGTTTCCTCATAATTTCCCGGGTAAGAGGCTTTGAATGCTTTCTCCTGCAGCCATGCGTGTCGTACATGGCAACTAAAATGCCGGGAGCAAATGGCTACTTTTGTATCGATTTCTCAAAAAGAAAAAATAGAGAAGAATCACGAAAGTGATTTTCCCACCTGCTTCTCCAGAGCGTACATAATTTATAACTCTAAATTTCATGAAGGAGAATTTTGCATTATCGCTGACATTTTTTCCAAGCAACACTTCAATTCATACTTCGTCCAAGGTTGCAGACAACAGTTGCAAAGAGTACTTACCACATCTTGAGAGGAAGATGACAGACAGGCGTCTCACTTCCCCCCACACACGAAATACAACCGATATTGACACCCAGACATTGAGGACAAGTGACAACAACTTGAGGACAAGTGACAACAACGTTGTGATCCTCACTTATAAAACTAAACGAAATATCAACAGAACAGTATACAACAACCCCAGAAAAATTAGTTGAATCCACAATGCATTATCGATGTGACAAATTTACTAGAATAGTAATTAATGACTGAGTATGGTAGAACAAACCCACTGTTATTTTAACATTGCAGAACCATCAGTGCAGTTAATATTATGTTGTTGATTTGACAGTGGTGCGGGTCGGACCAAATCATCGTCTCAGCTTATTTCCACAAGTGTGAGAATTTTGTCAATTCTTCCAGCCTCGTTTTGACGATTTTTAATCTTCTTTTTTAATCTTGCAAGGCCAGTGAAGTGACAGGCGACATCCCAACCCATCCCAAGAAGCGAAACCCTGATAAACACGACGGATTTGATGAACACGACGGATCTGATAAACACGACGGATCTGATAAACACGACGGATCTGATAAACACGACGGATCTGATAAACACGACGGATCTGATAAACACGACGGATCTGATAAACACGACGGATCTGATAAACACGACGGATCTGATAAACACGACGGATCTGATAAACACGGGATCTGATAAACAACACGACGGATCTGATAAACACGACGGATCTGATAAACACGACGGATCTGATAAACACGACCTGCGTCCCTGATTGCTGATCAAGTGAGAATCCTGCCAACGAAAAATAACGTGACCCTTCACCCGAGAACCTTAACTCTGACCAGCATTACCATACCCTTTAACCTTACATTCTGCAGTATGCATACACCTTTTTATGACCTGGCAACGCTCTCCTGAAAGTGAAAGATATTCAGAGTTAAGGTTTGTTCCGCTACGTGTGACTTCAGACATGGCAGAACACCAACCAGTGTTCGTCCCTCGTCAAGGTGGGAATTGTGGTGCGATTATTTTATGAATTCTCTTCGACAAAGTAATAGTGAAAACGAATGTTCATTGTATCTATGGGAGTATTATTTTGTCTATTATATGTGGCTTTTTTGTATCTGCAATATTTGGCTATTATTCCTGGTTTTTCCCTTATTCCTTTCTTCTCTATTTCTCTCTACCTTCCTTTTCTATTTATTATCGCTTCTCTCCTCTTCCCAGCAATTCCCATCCTCTTCTATGTAGATAGAGGGCGTATGTGGGTGTATGACTGATCAGTTAATTATCCAATCAAGTCATTAGTTGAATCCACTCCAGGAAACCTGCCATCCAATTTCCAGATAACTGGCTTGCTTACCACACAGGGCAGTGTATGTGGGTGTAGTCGTAACTCTGATGAACTGAAGGGTACTGGAAGACCATTCACATGTGGGCAGTGCCACTAACATACATATAAATGTGCAACCAACAGTACCGTTAAGAAGCATCGTATTTCGCGGCTTATAAGACTTGTTTTAGTTTTAATTCCTCGGAATCGGACGTAACTGGGAGAGCTACAGCCCACCCTACACCCCAAACTTATATCTCCCGTCACTGGCTTTCAGTTTATAAGACGCAGGGGGTTTTTGGAGACGTTTTAGGAAAAAAATGCGTCTAATAAGCCGGGAAAAACGGTACTTACCGTTGTGAGGTGTGGGGTCTGTAGGTTATTAACTTCAGTTATCTTGAACACCGTGAGATACCTGCGTGAACCACTAATCTGCACCTCTTTTGTCACGTTGTAAGGTAATTAGCGAATGTTCTTCACTGTACTATCCTAGTGTAGGGTCACTTAACCTCTTTAGCTAAGCTGTTGCATAAAGGGGAGAAGACCGGCGTGATTAGGCGAGGTTCGGTCGCCTGCACTTTCCTCGTAAATGTGTTTTTATCGTGACTCTGGTCTGTATAACCCTTGTGGTTTAGCGCTTCTTTTGATTATAATAATAAAATCGTGACTCTGGTGGGTAGGTTAAGTACTATTGTCGCTGGTACGGGTGGGTGCTTACTGTTGTCAATTTGTGACTGGAACAACACATGGAAGAGAGGACCGAAACGTCGTCGTAAGCTCCTCTTTCCTACTTGTGGGTTATTTGTGTATACAAAAGTGATTGTAAATACTAAGCTAAATTACTCTATATCCAACTCTGACTTATGAATGGTTCAGAGAAGCGACAAGTTATAAATTAGACACATATGCAACAGTTGGGTATCTTTATTGAGGAAACGTTTCGCCACACAGTGGCTTCATCAGTCCAATACAAAGTAGAAAGGTGTAAGGAGAGAGGAGTTTGAGGTAATCAGTCCTCGCCTGGATCGATGTGTCAGTCCATCAATCTTGTAGAAAGTACAGCATATGTCCGTAGAGTGGCTTATATACTGTAGTCAGGTGAGGTGAAGCAGCAGGAGGCGGGGTCATAGTGGTACCATCCACTAGTCGAAGTAGGTCTTCGTGGATGATACCACTATGACCCCACCTCCTCCTGCTTCGCTCACCTGACTACAGTATATAAGCCACCTCTACGGACATATGCTGTACTTTCTACAAGATTGATGGACTGAACACATCTACTCCAGGCTGAGGGACTGATTACCTCAAAACTCCTACTCTCCTTACACCTTTCTACTTTGTATTGGACTGATGAAGCCACTGTGTGGCGAAACGTTTCCTCAATAAAGATACCCAAATGTTGCATATGTGTCTAATTTATAACTCTGACTTAGTTTAGATATTTATAAGAGGTGGTATAGTATATTAGCCTATAGAGGCTTCATCACTAAATTATAATTTATAGCTGATAAAAGAATATGACATCGTTGAGTGTAGGCCTGCGTGTGGTAGGCCTACTCTCAACGAATTTCGTGCTGCCCCTCTCTCCCCACGTCTGAATTTCAAAGGAAATTTGCGTAGGCTTGATTTTCCCATATCTTCTTTCCTTCCTCTTTCCCTCCCATTTCTCCTTCCCTCCCTTTTCTCCCCTTCCCTTAACCTCATTCCCTGTTCCTTCCTTCTCCTCACTCATCCTTCACACTCCTAATTACCTCATCCTATTTCCCCTCATTCCTTCACTTGTCCTTCAAAATTATGTTTACATGTATTCTGTTACTCAGCCCCAGGGCAGGAAACTGAGCAAGAGACGGGGGTGAGTGTTTGGAGACGGGGGTGAGTGTTTGGAGACAGGGGTGAGTGTTTGGAGACGGGGGTGAGTGTTTGGAGACGGGGTGAGTGTTTGGAGACGGGGGTGAGAGCTTGGAGACGGGGTGTTTGGAGACGGGGGTGAGAGCTTGGAGACGGGGGTGAGTGTTTGGAGACGGGGTGAGTGTTTGGAGACGGGGTGAGTGTTTGGAGACGGGGTGAGTGTTTGGAGACGGAGTGAGTGTTTGGAGACGGTTATGGGTATTTGTAGACGTGGTGAGTATTTGGAGATAGGGTGAGTGGTTGGAGATGGGACGAGTGCTTAGAGACTAGGGTTGGGTGTTTGGAAATAGGGTGAGTGTTTGGAAACAGGGCGGAGAGAGTTAAGGGGTAAAAAAGAAAAGCTAAAGAACGTAGGATAAGGAGAGAAGTGAAGGATGAGGAGAGCAGACAAGAAGAAGGAAATACGAAGAGGGGGAAGAGGAAAAAAAGGAGGAAGAGTGAGAAGAGGAAGAGGGTAAGAAAGGAAGAAGATAAAGAGGAGTGTAAGTGGTAGTTCAGAAGCTTGTCATAATATATTACACAATAAATCTTACAGAGGCGCATGTTTATGTTTCAGACAGTGGCTACCCGTAGACATACCTCGGGTAGAGGCTACCTGAAGACATGCCCCGGGCAGGGGCTACCCGTAGACATACCCAGGGAAGGGGATACCTTTTGGCATACCACGGGAAGGGGTTCCCGTTGACATACCCCGGGTAGGGGCTACCCGTTGACATACCCCGGGTAGGGGCTACCCGTAAACATACCCCGGGCATGGCTACCCATAGACATACCTGGGCAGTGGCTACCCGTAGACATACCCCAGCCAGCGGCTTCCTGGAAACATGCAGTTTTCCAACATGTCAAAATTCACCACCATGACATTAACTGGAAAATCTTCCGTCGTTATGTACAGCACAAACTGTACACAGCTGGGCAGTTCTTGCGCACATTACAGCAAGCAGACTTCTGCTTGATCCCAACAATTACGTTTTTTTATTATTCTCAACTAATAATAACAACAATAATTGGTTTTGTTATTCTCGAGTGCCTCATCTTTCCAGAAATTCACAAGCACACCAAAATATTACAGTAACAGCCACAACGAAGAAGAAATATTTAAGTTTTTAGTGAAGAGTAACAGTATGATCATCAAAATCAAAAGCTCTAGACAAAAATCAAAAGCTCTAGAAAAAAATCAAAAGCTCTAGACAAAAATCAAAAGCTCTAAACAAAAAATCAAAAGCTCTAGACAAAAATCAAAAGCTCTAGACAAAAATCAAAAGCTCTAGAAAAAAATCAAAAGCTCTAGAAAAAAATCAAAAGCTCTAGAAAAAATCAAAAGCCCTAGACAAAAATCAAAAACCCTGGACAAAAATCAAAAGCTCTAGACAAAAATCAAAAGCTATAGAAAAAAATCAAAAGCTCTAGACAAAAATCAAAACCTCTAGATAAAATCAAAAGCTCTAGACAAAAATCAAAAGCGCTAGACAAAAATCAAAAGCTCAAGACAAGCATCAAAAGCTCTAGACAAATGATTCCTATATTTACGTATATTATTGGTGCCGTGGCTCGATTGCTAGCGCACTCAGCTCACACCCTGGGGTCCTGGGTTCGATCCCCTGTACGGGTAGAAACATTAGGATGTGCTTCCTTAAGACACTTGCTGTTCCTGTTCACCTTTCAGTAAAACAGGTACCTAAGTGTTAGTCGACCGGTGTGGGTCGCATCCTGGGGACAAAATGAATCTAATTTGCCCGAAATTCTGTGCATAACAAGGGATTTTCTCTATAGTATGTCACTGATGTCAGCTATTTCTGTATACCTTGTACATGTACTTGTAGAAATAATAATAATAATAATAATAATAATAATAATATTTATTATTATTATTATTATTATTATTATTATTATTATTATTGTATAAATAGTGAGCTTAGGTCTTATACCATGGTATATACAGGACCTTAAAACGTTGCTTTCCCTATGCTCTAGGATGGGCTGGTCTGTAGGTTCACAACAACACCACAAATTGGATACTAAAATTGGACGATGTCGTCCCGTTTTCATTGCCGATTTGTGGGTTTGTTGTGAATTGTTCCAGAAACGTTATTGTGACTTTTATTTTGACTCTACGTGAGAGCGAGATTTTAGCGAGTGGAATAAAACTGGTCACGAGGAGATGGATAGGAAATTTGTGAGTGTGTGTGTGTGTACTCACCTATTTCTCACCTATTTGTGGTTGCAGGGGTCGAGACTCAGCTCCTGGAACCGCCTCTTCACTGATCGTTACTAGGTCCTCTCTCCCCCTGCTCCATGAGCTTTATCATACCTAGTCTTAAAGCTATGTATGGTTCCTGTCTCGTGTGTGTGTGTGTGTGTGTCAGAAACAAATAGTATTGAGACGAAAAACGTCTTGCAAGTCCCTAGCAGAAGCCCCCAAAACCCATGCAACTCCCTCTGGAGGAGTGTTGCAGATAGGGCTTCACTGCAGAGCTGCAATCACGAGGTGCACAGTTCACAGTCAGTGTTGCAAGGTAGGTTGTGTGGGACTTATATGAGCATTTGTGATGACTCCCCAGGAAAAAAAAGGTGCGTGGATGTGTGTGAGACTTTCGACTATGTTGATATATATATATATATATATATATATATATATATATATATATATATATATATATATATATATATATATATATATATATATATATATATGTCGTGTCGAATAGGTAAAACTAAACTTGCGATTTTGGCGAAAAGGGGAAGCAAAAATTTGTGTATGCAATAATTTCGCATACACACACACAAACACACATTCACACATATGAGGTGGGTAATCAGGTTTGATTCGAAGAAAAGAGTGGGTAGCATCATTTGCTTAGTTCAAGACCTTTTCGTTAGCAACAAGGTATCATCCCCTTCAAGGAACCTTGCGGTGCGATTCCCTCCCCTTCAATATTTACTGAGGCAGTGGTTCCTTAGCAATATGTCGCCTTAGTTTCCCCAGTAGTAACTAGGAACCCCACCCTATTGTATAGTCAGAGTTTGTAGTATACTCAGTTATTATTTCCTCTAGTTTTTCCATAACGGAGTAGTTGGAATTTGCCTTCATTGAACATCAATTTTTTTTCCGTTGCCCATTGGAAAACTTGGTTTATATCTTCTTGGAGGTTAACAGTGTCCTCAATAGATGACAGTCTCATGCAGATCCTAGTATCGTCTGCAAAGGATTACACGGTGCTGTGGCTTACATCTCTGTCTATGTCTGATATGAGAATGAGGAACATGATGGCGGTGAGTACTGTGCCTTGTGGAACAGAGCTTCCAATTTAACTCTGTTGACCACTACTCTTTGTGTTCAATTGGTTAGAAAGTTGAAGATCCATCTCCCCACTTTGCCAGGTATTCCTTTAGCACGTATTTTGTGCACTATTACGCCATGGTCGCACTTATCAAAGGCTTTTGCAAAGTCTGTGTATATTACGTCTGCATTCTGTATTTCTTCCAGTGCATCCAAGACCATATCATAGTGATCCAGTAGTTGCGAGAGGCAGGAGCGACCTGCTCTGAACCCATGTTGCCCTGGATTATGCAGTTTTTGGGAATCCAAGTGGTTTGCAATCATGCATCTTAGCACTCTTTCAAAGATTTTTATGATGTGGGACGTTAGAGCTATTGGTCTATAGTTCTTAGCTAATGCTTTGCTGCCACCTTAATGGAGTGTGGCTATATCCGTTGTTTTTAGTGACTGGAATTTCACCAATAAGTAAGCTCCTCCATAGTATACTTAGGGCACACGAAAGGGGTTTCTTGCAGTTCTTAATGAACACAGAGTTCCACGAGTCTGAGCCTGGGGCTGAGTGCATGGGCATGTTGTCAATGGCTTTCTCAATGTCTATTGGAGTTAGGGTAATGTCAGAGATTTGGGATACATTGATGGAGTTTTGAGGATCATTTATGAAAAAATCATTTGGATTGTCGATCTTTAGACTGATTAATGAGTGGCTTGCTAAACACAGAGTCGTATTGGGATTTCAGTATCTCACTTATTTCTTTGTTGTCATCTGTGTTAGTCCCATCGTGTCTGAGCAAGGACCCGATACTAGATGTAGTATTTGCCTTGTTTTTTGCATATGAAAAGCGATGGCCTGCGCCCTAGGCTACTCTAACCTACCTAGTACTAACAAATGGTCTGTCCTAGGCTACTCTAACCTACCCAGTACTAACAAATGGTCTGTCCTAGGCTACTCTAACCTACCCAGTACTAACGAAGCAGCCGACCTAGCCGCGCGTTAGTCATTACTTATGGTAATGTAATTCAACTGTTTTCATCCCAACTCTGGCGTAATTATTGTGAGCGGATCTAATCCTCAGGAAGGCTGATGAGAGAGAATATTAAAACAGCTGACTTTAATAAAACAGCTGACTTTAATAAAACAGCTGACTTTAATAAAACAGCTGACTTTAATAAAACAGCTGACTTTAATAAAACAGCTGACTTTAATAAAACAGCTGGCTTTAATGAAACAGCTGGCTTTAATAAAACAGCTGACTTTAATAAAACAGCTGGCTTTAATAAAACAGCTGGCTTTAATAAAACAGCTGGCTTTAATAAAACAGCTGACTTTAATCAAACAGCTGACTTTAATCAAACAGCTGGCTTTAATAAAACAGCTGGCTTTAATAAAACAGCTGACTTTAATAAAACAGCTGACTTTAATAAAACAGCTGACTTTAATAAAACAGCTGGCTTTAATAAAACAGCTGACTTTAATAAAACAGCTGACTTTAATAAAACAGCTGACTTTAATAAAACAGCTGACTTTAATCAAACAGCTGGCTTTAATAAAACAGCTGACTTTAATAAAACAGCTGGCTTTAATAAAACAGCTGACTTTAATAAAACAGCTGACTTTAATAAAACAGCTGACATTAATAAAACAGCTGACTTTAATAAAACAGCTGACTTTAATAAAACAGCTGACTTTAATAAAACAGCTGACTTTAATAAAACAGCTGACTTTAATAAAACAGCTGGCTTTAATAAAACAGCTGACTTTAATAAAACAGCTGACTTTAATAAAACAGCTGACTTTAATAAAACAGCTGACTTTAATAAAACAGCTGACTTTAATAAAACAGCTGGCTTTAATAAAACAGCTGACTTTAATAAAACGACTTTGGCTTTATTAAAACAGTTGACTTTAATAAAACAACTGACTTTAATAAATCAATTTATTTAAATAAAACAGCAAATTTTAATAAAATTGATGATTTTAAAAACTAGACCATTTTAATTAAACACATACTGAATGCATCGTGTGCATTTAGCATTAAGTCAGTAGGGGCCATACAGAGCCTTAGGATGGTGTGACAATCAGGGTTGATCCAAGGAAGGGGAAGGGTAGCTGCAATGCCTTGAATCTGATGGAAAGACACGTTTCAGTTTCTGGCAACAGTTGATTACCTGTCCTCGAGAAAGTTGATTGTTCACGATCTCAAAGTTGCTAGGTTGTGGAAGAGGCAGTATTGTTACATATAGAGCCACTGACGGAAACACTAGGTTAGATAAGGTTAGGTTAGGTAAGATTAGGTTAGGTTAGGTAAGGTAAGGTTAGGTTAGATTAGGTAAGGTAAGGTTAGGTAAAGTTAGGTTAAGTAAGGTAAGGTTAGATAAGGAAAGATAAACACATAAGCAGTATAATGTGATCCTTTATTGACAACGTTCGCCCACGCAGTGGGCTTTATCGAGTCACAGACAGATCTACCTGGAAAAAGAGTAACATGAGTATTTATAAGATTTAGTCAGGTGGAGAATGCTGCATGTGAACCTATTGCCAAGAAACTTCTTCATCGCTATCCCACATAGAACTCAAGAATGGAACACTACAGGTCCTTTAAGTCACACAAGGTTTTAAACTATCACACTACTTTGAAGACTGTCACATGCAGCATTCTCCACCTGACTAAAACTTATAAATACTCATGTTACTCTTTTTCCAGGTAGATCTGTCTGTGACTCGATAAAGGCCACTGCGTGGGCGAAACGTTGTCAATAAAGGATCACATTATACTGCTTATGTGTTTATATTTCCATTGTGTCGGTATTTTATACCATTTATTTACAAGGTTAGATAAGGTTAGGTTAGGTAAGGTTTGTCAGGAAACAGGACAAGTGTTTCCTGACGCGGGTCTTAGTCGTATGATGACCCACAGCTGGAGCTTTTGGTCATCTGACCGAGGTTAAACATAGATGCAAGTTCTGCTTCCCGGTTCTTCCTATTATAAGCCCCGTAGCTCAGAGTTAAGTTCCTGGACTTGCTACCACCAGGGCCACGGTTCGATTCTTTCACCCCCATCACCCAGTCCATCCAGTTTATTCAGTGACAGTCGTTTATTGCAACTTGTATTGAGCTTTTAATATTCATATATAAAAAAACAGCTCTTCAGTCAGAGTAAGCAACCTGCATGTATTTCCTGCAACTTGCATATAAGTATTATGTTATACCAGAACTGTTATCAAATACCAGAACAGTTATCTAGTAAACCTCTTATGTTCTTAAGTAATTATTTTGGTGTGCAGATTTGGGTCGGGTTGGGTTCATTTGGGTTCGGTTGTATAGGTTAGGTTAGGGACCTGTGAACCAACCTAATCCAACCTAACATGACATGACCTGGTTTAGCCCAACCTAACTGAACATAATAAAACCAAATAATGAAAAAAATTCTAAACATTTTCCCCCCAAAATTAATTAGATTCCATCTTACTATTATGCTCTTCAAATTAAGAATTATCACCCAGTTCGGCCGAGCAGCTGTTTTCCATATTGACCCTAAATTATTATTATTATAATCAAAAGAAGCGCAAAACCACAAGGGTTATACAGCACATTGACCCTAAAATATTTTGTTTTCTCACAACGAAGCCAACCAGGATGCGTTGGTTGTTGTCTGTGTTTTTCCAAGAGTTAAACACAAACAACAATCAGCTCATCATTTTAGCTGCTGGTGGCGCATCTGACAACGTAACTAAAGCTCTCAAAACAACATTAACGTGGTATTTTTTTTAACACCTGTCGTCTCCCACCGAGAGATTGGGTGACGTAAAAATTGGGGAAACGCATTCAAGAAAGTCTCTGTCTTGCTACAAGTGTATTGACATCACAATTCCGTAGGCCTTCCGAGGTGAAACAGCGTTGCTATTTAAGCCAAAATTGCAACTTTTACCTATTCGGCACAACATATATATGTGAAAAACAGCTTTGCTACTCGAAATAGCTGCATTCACAACTAGTTTCAGAGTTACTTATCTCTGCTTCATTATTAGGTGATTCATTATTTCAGAAAAATCAAATATAATAACCAGATCTGACCATATGCGAAAGCATCACATAAAATACAAGTAAAAAAAAAGATAAAAAACTGAAGATAAAATTACTGTAATGGTCCTTATTGTCACAAGAGTGAGGACTCGTCTTCACCAGTATACAGTGAGGAGCTCTGTGGCCAACTGTGTTCCTGGATCGACTGTATAGCTCGGTGAGTGAGCTCTCGCCTGTGATGGGGACTGAGGCTTCACAGTGTGGTCGTATGATACTAAATGATGGTTTACCTAATGGCTCATTTCTCCTGCCAGATCACATGACAGTTTTACAGAGATCAAGCGCAAGCGACTCTGGCAAATTAATATTTAACTATTTTCATCTAGCATGAACCTTCTTGAACAAATGGTGAACAACTTTAGTCAGATCAAGCGTGAACAGCTTCAGAAGAAATAACAGTTTCAGATCAAACAAAATGCTGATCGAAAAAGAATAAATGTATTTCATGCACAATCAACATCAGAAAGTATAATATTATTTTTGTTTATAAATAAATTGAAAATATAAGCTCGAAAAAAATATCACAAAGAACAAATTGGTTTACAGCGTTGATATCATTTTTACGGTAACGTTTGTGTATCAAAGTGAAAAACAGAGTACATGAAATATTCCTCTTTTATTAGACGGAGAGTGAGAGAGAGTGTGTGTGTGTCTGTCTGTCTATCTGTCTGTGTGTCTGTGTGTGTGTACTCATCTATTTGTGGATGCAGGGGTCGATTCGTAGTTCCTGGCCTTGTGTGTGTCTGTGTGGTTGCAGGGGTCGAGTCGTAGTTCCTGGCCCCGCCTCTTCACTGGTCGTTACTAGGTCCACTCTCTCCATGCTCAAAGAGCTTTATCGTGTTTATGTGTGTGTGTGAGAGAGAGTGTGAGTGAGAGAAAGAGAGAGAGAGAGTGTGAGTGTGTGTGAGAGAAAGAGAGAGAATGAGAATGAGAGGGAGACGGGATAAAGCTAATGAGAAAAGGCGATGAGGTAGTTATGGAGAGTGAACCAGAAAGATCGTTCATGGAAGTATTCCTATTTTATAGTAAATAGAAATAAAAAAGAGGGATGGAGGTATTGAGGAAGAGAGAGAGAGAGGGGGGGGGGTAGTGGGAGGATGACAATGGAAAGGGAAATATGAAGAGGGAGGTACGCTCCATGGACAGAAAATACCTCAGTTTCACGTTATATGACGTGATTTTCTCAGCTTAATGTTTTCTTTCCGAGATTTTCTCTATTATTTTGAGTATAACTACATGTGCTGAAGTATTTACGATGGTAGACTCACTCGCAGGGCGAGTGCTACTGCCCTATGCTTTTATTATGGTGGTACGATGGAAATAAATGGTATAAAATACCGACACAATGGAAAAATAAACACATAAGCAGTATAATGTGATCCTTTATTGACAACGTTTCGCCCACGCAGTGGGCTTTATCGAGTCACAAACAGATCTACCTGGATAAAAGAAATAAGGGTATTTATAGGATTTAGTTAGGTGGAGAAAGCTGCATGTGACAGTCTTCAAAGTAGTGTGATAGTTTAAAACCTTGTGTGACTTAAAGGACCTGCAGTGTTCCATTCTTGAGTTCTATGTGGGATAGCGTTGAAGAAGTTTCTTGGCAATAGGTTCAGCTATGTTGTAGAAGCCGTTGTTCTGGTTGAAGTTGTTGGATATACAAATAAGTGATGATTCCAGGATTCTTCGGTATTGCGTGTTGTCTTCTCTGGCGATGAGTCTTGCGTTTTTGTAGTTGATTAAATGGTTGTGTGAATTTCGGTGTTGAACACAGGCATTTCTTGAGTCGTCAGATCTGCCTGCGTACTGGTGTTCTGAAATACGTGTTTGGAGGTCTCTGGATGTTTCGCCGACGTATAATTTGCTGCAGTCATTACAAGGGATTGTGTATACCCCTGCAGTGGATTGAAGCTTTTCCTGTCTGTTACTGGTAATGTCCTTGATGGTTGTGGATGTGGAGGTGGATACTCGGAAGGAGGTATTGGAAAAAATGTTGGAAACGTGTTTGGTAACGTAGTTGGTGGGGAGGACTATGTATCGTTTCTCGGCAGTGTCTTCTCTGGGTGTGTTGAAGATGTTTAATGCCCGTCGTCTGCAGTCTTGGTGTCGTGGTGAGAGAAGTGGAGAAGATCGTGTAGGTTGGTAGGTTTTCGATAGACTTTAAAACGAAGTTCATGGTCAGCTTTGCAGAGAAGAACATCAAGGAAAGGAAGAGTGTTGTCGACTTCTTCTTCTAGTGTGAACTGGATTGATGGCTCGACCTGGTTGAGCTTGTGTTGGAGAGCTTGAACGTTGAAGCGTCTGGGAGTTATGATGAGTCACTTCAGGCAAGTGACTCAGGAGGACATGTCTCGACTGGTACTGTCACTGGGGCTGTCGCTGCTGGCGAGTGTGGAGTGAGTCGTGGCGGCAGAGACGACTCGGCAAAACATCTGGAGGTCGTAACAGCATACAGCTTACTGCAGTGAGTGGGCTAGCAGTCAAAGTGACATCAACTTTGTGCAGGCTTCTCACTGAAGCTGTGACACGAGGCTGACAGTCGCCTGCCAACAGGCTTAACTGTGGCTTGATGAGTGTCATTCTCTTGACAGTTGAAGTTACAGCAGAGGATGGTCTAAGCTTCCTGAGACTGCCCTCTACATATAACTGTACTCTGACAGTTAGAAGGTGAAGTGGAACGGGTCTCGATGGGAGAATCGTCACGGGTATGATTCAACAGGGCATCGCGAGTGGCGAACATAAAGAGCTTTCTGTTCAAGGGGCTCCGACGCTCGTAACTGATGCTCAGACTGACTAATGTCAGCTGTCAAGCGCGCGGGGCACGGGGTCACACCGGGTGACAAAGTAACACAGGTGCTGCGTTGGTCTAGGGAACAACTGTGGTCCACACACAGCTGTGCTCAAGACTACACAGGACACACGAGAAACTGCACACACATACTGCACACACGGTACAACATGGCTTACTAGCAAATGACACTTTTCAGTGCAAAAAATCGACACAAGTAATTCACTAACATGTGAGAACACTGACTGAGAAGAATTAAATTAAAAATAATGCAACAATTGTGAAACTACAACACTCGGGACATCATGTGGTGATGTCACGCATGACGTCGTGGGGTGACATCACAAGGTGAAGTCGTGGGGTGACATCACAAGGTGAAGTCATGGGGTGACATCACAAGGTGAAGTCATGGGGTGACATCACAAGGTGAAGTCATGGGGTGACATCACGAGGTGAAGTCATGGGGTGACATCACGAGGTGACATCAGCAGACATTGCGAGGTGACTTCAGGCAACATTGTGGGTGACGTCGTGAAGTCAGGCAGCACGTGGTGACGTCAGCAGCATGGTGACGCCATGGGTTGATGCGGCAGCAGACCACAGCATGTGGCTTGGGACATCTGGCTTGGTAACCCACATGGCTTGTACACACACCACGTGGCTTGCTGATCCATGTGGCTTGGTAACCCACCCTGGCTTGGGGCATCTGGCTTAAGGGAGGCGCGAATGAATTCACACTTTGTCTTTATTTTGGTATAATTTCAATGAGACTTTTACAGTGATTTATACAGCTTTTAAAAACCTATACACTGTCTTCATTATGATTTTTTGCCTTTGTTAGAAAAAAATAAATTGTGCCAAATTTTAGGAGTCACAAAACTTGTAAATTTCTACAAAATTGGGAAGATGTACAATGCTCTAGTTAACATCAGATGAAAGATAAAGGCTCTATAATTGTTGACCCAATCCATTTTAGCAAAAATATCAGTAGATTCCATTATAATAAATGATTTTGTTTTACCCTTTATTTTGTGGAAAAAATATCAATAAAAACAAAGCTGTAAAAGATATCAGAAATCCTTCATGGGTGTTTGTAGAGCCATCATTACTCAATAATGTGTGAAAAAATCATGACAATCCTATTAATACTTTTCGCAAAACATTGCACACAATGTCAATAACTTATTTCTGAGTTATTAATATATTTTTTTCTGTAAAACTCTATGGATATGGCGCGCTAAATATCAGCGTATAGTACACATCAACACTTGTTGAGGCCCCAGAGGCCACTGAGGTGCCATGAGTCCCTGCACTTGAATGGAGGCATCAGAGATGTTGCTATGTAGTGTTTTTTTAATGAAACAATCATAAAAATTTTAATTTTTTCAGAGATAAAATTAAAAAAAAACACTAATTGGCAACATGTATTATTTATGACAGCAAGAAAAAAAAAATACATTTAAGGAAAAAACATACTTAGAAATATGATATAAACAAGTTGATTACACCAAAATGTTGCAAGAATGATGCACTATTTTTTTTGGCTTGTAGATCATATGGCTTAGAGTGACCTCGGGCACTCGGATACACAGCTCTATCAAGAATTCACAAGGAAATTCACAGAAAACACGGCATAGGGGGAGTGGGCAGGTGAGTGGCGAGCGTGAGTGTTATGGTAGAGCCTGTAGAGTGCCTGGGTGAGAGGCGAGGAGCCCGGCCGCTCCTCCCTACCCACAAACTCAGGGAGAAACCACTGGATGCAGAAATCACCACAAACTCACCTCTGACTTGCTGAAATAGCCATACTGAGCTGAACAACAACAGCAGAACATGCTGGTAGGGCTGAGCAGGTGACTGAGAAACAGCATGGGATGCTGTGGCGTGGAGTCGCAGGGGGATGCCACTATATTTCGCGAAGAAATCGACAAATTTCGGCCTGGATCCTGCTTGTACCTGTGTCTGGATGCTGAGATTTGCAGACACAACATCAGGATAACTCGTTGAGAGACGGATGCTTCTTGTGTAGGCTGATGAAGTGAAGATGACTTCATTCCTCTTCCCCCCTCCTCGGGCAACACACATCTGCTGCGACCGCCGCTGTCCACCAATGTTTTCTAAATTATTTTGCTACGTAAGTCACCATGCTGGTGCTACACGAGTCACTTTGCTGGTGCTACACGAGTCACTTTGCTGGTGCTACACGAGTCACTTTGCTGGTGCTACACGAGTCACTTTGCTGGTGCTACAAGAGTCACCATGCTGGTGCTACACGAGTCACTTTGCTGGTGCTACATGAGTCACCTTGCTGGTGCTACAAGAGTCACCTTGCTGGTGCTACAAGAGTCACCTTGCTGGTGCTACACGAGTCACCTTGCTGGTGCTACACGAGTCACCATGCTGGTGCTACATGAGTCACCATGCTGGTGCTACAAGAGTCACCATGCTGGTGCTACATGAGTCACCATGCTGGTGCTACAAGAGTCACCATGCTGGTGCTACACGAGTCACCTTGCTGGTGCTACAAGAGTCACCTTGCTGGTGCTACACGAGTCACTTTGCTGGTGCTACACGAGTCACCATGCTGGTGCTACACGAGTCACCATGCTGGTGCTACAAGAGTCACCATGCTGGTGCTACATGAGTCACCATGCTGGTGCTACAAGAGTCACCATGCTGGTGCTACATGAGTCACCATGCTGGTGCTACAAGAGTCACCATGCTGGTGCTACACGAGTCACCTTGCTGGTGCTACAAGAGTCACCTTGCTGGTGCTACACGAGTCACTTTGCTGGTGCTACACGAGTCACCATGCTGGTGCTACACGAGTCACCATGCTGGTGCTACAAGAGTCACCATGCTGGTGCTACATGAGTCACCATGCTGGTGCTACAAGAGTCACCATGCTGGTGCTACACGAGTCACCTTGCTGGTGCTACAAGAGTCACCATGCTGGTGCTACAAGAGTCACCTTGCTGGGGCTACACGAGTCACCTTGCTGGGGCTACACGAGTCACCATGCTGGTGCTACACGAGTCACCTTGCTGGTGCTACACGAGTCACCTTGCTGGTGCTACACGAGTCACCTTGCTGGTGCTACACGAGTCACCTTGCTGGTGCTACACGAGTCACCTTGCTGGGGCTACACGAGTCACCTTGCTGGTGCTACGTAAGTCACCATGCTGGTGCTACGTAAGTCACCTTGCTGGTGCTACGTAAGTCACCATGCTGGTGCTACACGAGTCACCTTGCTGGTGCTACGTAAGTCACCATGCTGGTGCTACGTAAGTCACCATGCTGGTGCTACACAAGTCACCTGTCACAAGCCGCCCACTGGGGAATGGTGACTGTAATTTGGTAGCATCGACCACATCAGCCTCGTCACGACACTGCAGCCACTATATTGTTATTCAGTTTGTTAGGTTTATAGCATGGGCGTCCAAGTTTTTTAATAGAGGGTTATAGCATGGGCGTCCAAGTTTTTTAATAGAGGGTTATAGCAGGGGCGTCCAAGTTTTTTAATAGAGGGTTATAGCAGGGGCGTCCAAGTTTTTTAATAGAGGGTTATAGCATGGGCGTCCAAGTTTTTTAATAGAGGGTTATAGCAGGGGCGTCCAAGTTTTTTAATAGAGGGTTATAGCATGGGCGTCCAAGTTTTTTAATAGAGGGTTATAGCAGGGGCGTCCAAGTTTTTTAATAGAGGGTTATAGCATGGGCGTCCAAGTTTTTTAATAGAGGGTTATAGCAGGGGCGTCCAAGTTTTTTAATAGAGGGTTATAGCAGGGGCGTCCAAGTTTTTTAATAGAGGGTTATAGCAGGGGCGTCCAAGTTTTTTAATAGAGGGTTTATAGCAGGGGCGTCCAAGTTTTTTAATAGAGGGTTTATAGCAGGGGCGTTCAAGTTTTTCAGTTGTGGGTTTAAAGTCGGGGCGTTAAGATTTTTCAATAGTGAGTTTAACGCAGGGGCGTCCAAGTTTTTTTTAGTAGTGGGTTTATAGAAGGGGCGTCCAAGTTTTTTCAGCAGTGGGTTTAATACAGGGGCGTCCTAGTTTTTTTAACAATGGATTTAAAACCGGGGGGTAGGTCCAAGTTTTTTCAACAATGGATTTAAAACCGGGGGGTAGGTCCAAGTTTTTCAGTAGTGGGTTTAAAGTAGGGGCGACTAAGCCTTTTCAACAGCGACCCACATGACCAGAAATCTACATACGTGTGCGGCCTGCATTATTTTATAGCCATTTAGTTATTCAAAAAGAAGGATTATGTATTTTTTGTAGCTGTAATAAAAGGTTGAGGAGTTAGTTAGGTTCAAGTGGCCTAATAATTCCAGTGTTCTAACTAAATAGATAAAAAAGTAATATGCAAAAATTGTCATCCTGTCCTCAGTCCAGGGCCAAGTGGACCGCACCTGGCCCGTGGACCGCATCTGGCCCTTGGGCCGCGTACTGAACGCCCCTGGTTCTTAAAGAACAGAAAGGCACACTAATGTGACTGGAACAATACACAAATAACACATACACAGGAGAGAGGAGCTTACGACGACGTTTCGGTCCGACTTGGTTCATTTAAAGTCTATCAACTGCATTTCGATCACTAAGGATGTTTCTCCACTGTCGGTAAATTTATAGTCGTGAGCACACATTACTCTTGTCTGCCTGGTTTATCCGGTTTGAAGCCTGTCGACCTCTGCGGTTGCCTTGGAGGCGGCCATCGAGAGTGAAGTATAGAGCTTTCAACGCTCACTTAAACTCGTTGAAGCACCTAAAGTACTGGGAGTTCCTGAAGTCTCCTGAACTCTACATATTACTTCTTTTGCATCTTTCAGTGTCTTAAAGTGTTCTTGATAATGTACAGGTGACTGGCAGCCTTAATGGCCCCCATATAGTTTTTAAATTCATTATGTGGTTAATACTAATTACATACGCCTGTGTTCTGACAACGGATATGCCAATATACGTATATCTGCTTGGCTGGAAGGTTTGTTAGTTGAAGGTTTATTGAATATGAGAGTCGTTAAGGTTGCATATCACCTGTACATCAACAGTCAAAGATTCCTTAATGCCAAGTACACTCCTTCAAGTGTATGTACATCGGTGCATACATACATTAAGAGAGAGAGACTCCTCATAACATATACAAAGGACATCTCTCTCAGTATATATATAATTCTGCTCTTAGTATATTCACATCAAGGGAGATATACTCTTCAGAATAAATGAACAGTACATACTTGGTATACTGTAACGGCTTGGTCAGGGTGACAAGAGGCAACAGATTGCCAATTACTTCCGCTTGCAAGACTTAAACCAATTAACAGCTCGATAGTTATCAAAGCATAATTCATCTACACGGTATAATTACTTCCACAAGTAATTAATGGACTAGATTCCTTTCCCATTTAAAAAAAATTGAATCTCTTTTTACCATCGAACAACAATAATATGGCGTCTACCCCATAGATAAATATACCAATTAACTCTTATTTTATTATTTTTTTTACCGTATATACTGACTGTCCTTAACTATATTATCTATTTATTTCCAATAATTTTATATTTTATTTAAAGGATAAATATTTCTAGTTGTTATGGTAATTTTGGGGGAGGGGGAAGGTTTCGAATGCAATTCTTCAATAGCTGACAACCTTTCACTGCGATTTTCTCCAGTCACTGACGACGGCAAGAAAAAGACATGAGCTACACCTCGACGCTGGTCATGTCAGCGGGAGAGAGAATAAAAACTCGCACCTGTGTTTGAAGTCATGTCGGCTCACGCTAACCTCTCTAGTGTGCGCGCACACAGCACGGGGCCAGGAGCTAAAATTCGACCCCTGCAATCACAATTAGGTGAGTACACACACACACACAGTACTGTATTGTTGCATGTATTGTACAGTGGCTTAGAGTATTATGTAACGTGTTCTAACCCTTTTACATTCTATTAGTTATCTTTATCTATCTATCCATCTATCTACCTATCTACACAGCAGTGTTCTCCGTCCTCCTCAAAACCCTATAAAAAAAACTTCGTGACTAACTAGCTTTCAGGAAGATTTTGTGACTTGTTAATGGTCCAAATTGGACCGAAACGTCCAAATTGGACCGAAACGTCCAAATTGGACCGAAACGTCGTCATAAGTTTTTCTTTCCTATGTGCTGGTTATATGTGTATTGTGTTTTTTTGTTATTCAACGTCATTAATTGTTAATCGTTAATTGTTAATTGTTTTCAGTCTTGTTAAGATATTCTTTCTAGCTCAGGCAGCCTGGTCTGAGACCAGGTTCTGGGGGAAAATAATCCCCTAGAACCACTAACGAAACAGAACACAAACAGCGGCTTCGTTAATCAGTGATAAAGCCCCTGGTTAACGAAACGTTTAATTAATAAGATTACGTTTTCTAAAAGTTTGTTTTATACAATTGTACTTTAAGTCTGAACGTCAGCCTTATTCAGTCTTTAAAGTACAGAAATGTCAGTATGTTATAAAATACCAGACATCTGTCTCTGTCTGTCTCTCTCTCTCTCTCTCTCTCTCTCTCTCTCTCTCTCTCTCTCTCTCTCTAGATTTATTTTATCAATATCACTTTGCAAAATCAACACATGATCTTTGAGTCCGATAATATTGAATTTGCTTGTCGAGCAACGGACATGTAGCTCATCTTTGAAGAGCTGGACACCTGATGAGTGGGACACCTAAAGAGCTGGACATCTGAAGAGCTGGACACCTGAAGAACGGGACACCTGAAGAACGGGACACCTGAAGAGCTGGACACCTGAAGATCTGGACACCTGAAGATCTGGACACCTGAAGAGTGGGACACCTGAAGAGTGGGACACCTGAAGAGTGGGACACCTGAAGAAAGGGACATCTGAAGAGCTGGACACCTGGTGAGCTGGACACCTGAAGAGCTGGACACCTGAAGAGCTGGACTCCTGAAGAGCTGGACTCCTGAAGAGCTGGACACTTGAAGAGCTGGGCACCTAGAGAGCTGGGAAGCTGTAGAAGTGGAGAGCTAAAGAGCTCAGCAGCTGAAGAGCTGGAAAGCTGAAGTAAAAGTCTTGAGAGCTGGAAAGCTAAAGGACTGAAGAGCTTGGAAGCTAAAGTGCTGGAAATCTGAAGATCTACGGGAGGAAGTAGTAGATTCAGACTTAATACAGTTTCAAGACTAGGTATGATTGCTCACACGAGGCCAGAAAAAATAATGCCGGAGATTGCAGTTTAAGAAATGGGGCCAGGAACTGAGACTCGACTCCCGCAAACACAACCCTAAGAGTACACACACACACACACACACACACAGCAGGAATTAAGCTAAGAGGACTGGTTAAATACACTCAACAAGGTGAAGAGACTGGCCAAACAATTCCTGATTCATACACACTACTACTTCAGGTAGAATCTCGTTTTTGTGTATACTTTTTCCTTACAGCGACAGTTGGTCCATAGTCCTCTTGTAGAGAGCGAGCCACGGGTCTGTTGACAGTCCCTACATTCTCTCTCTCTCTCTCTCTCTCTCTCTCTCTCTCTCTCTCTCTCTCAAGGTATTGTCATTTGGTTACATTTCGCTCCAAGACGGACTGAAAATCATCTCATGTTAGAAAGTCTTAAAACTTGCGATTTTGACTTATATAGCAACGCTCTTCTTGCCGAATAAGGCAAGTTAAATTTTGTGTATGCAATAATCTCGCAAAAATCATTCTGAACCTAACGAAAAAAATGTATTTCATTGTATTTGTTTATTATTAAAATATTGTAAACTTATCTAAAATAAGTTATGACCTTAAATACACTAAGCAATGCAAGTAATTTGGAGCATAAATCCCTAGAAACATTAACCCTGAGCAGTGCCCTTGTTAGTCCCCGGGTTAGATATGCTTTCTAGTTCTTGTTCCCAAATTACATATAAAATCACGATAATCATGGAAATATGCAAGGAAGAGCAACAATACTCGTTTGATCTTTCTTTGATGCAGAGTTGGAGAGCATTGGAATAAACTTTGTCTGTCTCTGTCTCTCTCTTTCTCTTTTCCTCCCATCCACTTTCCATCTCTGTCTCTCTCCCTTCCACCCCTTCTCTCTCCTCTCTTTCTCCTACCTTCATTCTCTAACTTACTTTTCGACTTTTCCCGTTCTATTCTTATTTCTAACCCACTCTTGTTCCACTTCCTCTCTCTCGTATAGCAACCAGTGCCAAAGTTATTCAGCCACTGAAGAATCAGTTGAATAAACACTTTGAAGCAACAGGACTGTACCTCTCACACTCCAGGTCATTCTCGGTGGCACCGAGGCGGCACTTCTGCAGCCACACAGCAAATCCGGTTGACCACGGTCCTCCAGTAACACAGGATTTAGACGCAGAATTGGTGGCAGGCACATTGATGCAGCTGTCAATGGGGGTAGCATGCATAGCTGCAGCAATGCAAGTTTTATTGCAGTTAAAAGGTAGTTGCAGCCTATGTCTTTAATCTATTTCCAGGTTTCCTATCAAATATTTTTGTTCTTTCTTCCGAAAATGGTAACGGCTATTTTTTTTTCATTCTGCAGATAGCCTGGATCCGATAGCAAAGCCTTCTGCTGTCTGTTTTCCTGTGTACTCTCTCTCTCTCTCTCTCTCTCTCTCTCTCTCTCTCTTCATTCAGTAGTTGCCTTGACGCTGGTGAAAGAGCTCTTGCTCCAGGGAACTGGACCGACACTCTGCTTTCTTGGGTCAAGTCTGATTATCTGATTACCTCCCCTTTTCCAAATCTTTACTGATTTAATAATAATACTTTATATTAATAATAATAATAATAATAAAAATAATAATTATTACTACTACTACTAATAATAATAATCAGAATAATTAATAATAATCTCTCCCCCTTTAGCTCTCGCGTCATTTGTACATTTCGGTTTGATATTCGAAAAAAAAAATGGGTTTCTTTAATTCAGCCTCATACAGCCAGGGTCGGCCCACTGCACTGCAGGACCGCACATACTGCTAGAAATGAATATATTCGAACGTGCCCTGACATATTTGATGCAATAATTTTCCATGACTTATCACAAACGTCAATAATTTCAGCCGAACTTTCATGCAGCGCCGCCATTGCTAATAATATCTGCTATAACTTGCACTTGCTAGCCTAAACGCCTATAATCTCAGCCACGAACGTCAGTAACTTCGGCTATAATTTTCATTCACGGCCACGAATTCGACACGAACGCCGCCAACTCCGCGCTGTTTCGCAAGGGAAAAAAAAGGCAGACATAAAAGGTAAAATAGGCAGTAGATCTCATTGATGGTGAAAATGAGGAAAAGGGAAAAGCCTTTAAGAGCACCATTAAATATTAAGTCATAAACTTAAACGAGAGTAATAACACGTTGAATACCACTAACATGACAGTGATGTGGCACTTCTCCGTGCCAGGATGGAGAGCCGAGCGGGGAGCCCAGTGCAGTCGAGTGGAGCCCAGGAATGCCGATGGGAGTCGAGTAAAGCCAGGTTGGGAAAGCCGACAGGAGTTGAATGAAATAAAGGGGAGTCGAGTGGACCTGTGAGAAGCCATACAGAGCCAAAACAGACACAATAACAAAGCCACGTGTCTATAGGATGATTAGTGAGGGTGTTAGGACGTAATAACGCTGCTGGAGCCTGTAATGGATGATCCTGCTGCCAGACACGTGTATTCATGACTCTAGCTTGAGTATATATATATATATATATATATATATATATATATATATATATATATATATATATATATATATATATATATATATATATATATATCGTGCCGAATAGGTAAAATTGGTCAGTTAGCAAGAACTCGTTTAAAATTAAGTCCTTTCTAAAAAAAATTCTCTTACACGTTTAAAGATATATTTTTTTCATTTTTGTTAATGTAAAAATTTATAATTTTGTACCAAAAGAACCTTAGAAAACTTACCTAACCTTATTATAACAAGCTCAAAGCAATTTAGCTTAATCCAAATAAATATATTTTAGATAAGTTTACAATAATTTAATAATAAACAAACACAATGAAATATGTTTTTTCGTTAGGTTCAGAATGATTTTTGCGAAATTATTGCATACACAAATTTTCACTTACCTTATTCGGCAAGAAGAGCATTGCTGTTTAATCCAAAATCGGAAGTTTTACCTATTCGGCAATTTCACCTGCCTTAAAAGATGCTGTTAGTATGCAGCAATTTTCCAGCCTAGATAGAACAAGCGACCTGAAGAGTGTCATCATGGGCTTGGCATCCCTGGTTTTGAAGTATATATATAGTGTGTTGCGTGTCGTAAGAGGCGACTAAAATGCCGGAAGCAAGGGGCTAGTAACCCTTTCTTCTGTATACATTACTAAATTTAAAAAGAGAAACCTTTCGTTTTTCATTTTAGGTCACCCTGTCTAGGTGGGATATGGCCGGTTTGTTGAAAAAAAAATATATAATGTATATGTTTGTGTGTGAAACTTATTTACAAGCTTCAGTATGAATAATTGCATAATTGCCTGGTTAAGCTACAAGAGTATACATTACAGATGTAAATATATTCATACATTAATCCTATGTTTTTTTTCTATATATTATAACAAAATGTAAACACCGCTGTAGTGAGGGTTATATATTTGACGCAACAAGATGGGAGTCAAATATAACGAATATTTTATAATCAGAAAAACGAAGTAGTTGGATGGTTTAATTCACAATCCTGAAGACGACGATTGATCTGGAGATGCAACGAACGTGTGAGTGATTAAGACATTTAAAGTATGCCTGAGGACGTGGGACTGACACACTGTATATGCAATTTTTCCTCGGTGTGTCTTGTGATGGGGCGACCATTGGTCAGAATGCTAAGTTGGATATTTAAAGCTGTTTCCAAATGGCATGTAGTAGGTTTTGTCTATAATGAGGCTGAGTTTGTTGGTCGATGTAGTGTGCGTGTCTGTTAGCTGGTTAATGGGTTTTTTAAGCATATCGACTATGCGAGGGCCATTAAGGCTTCTTATCTCCTGACCCCCACTAACCAAGAATATTTTAATCCATAAAATAAGGATTAAAAAACCCTTTCAGCATATATACACTGAGGGATATTCATCTCATGGTGTTATCCTATGTGATGTTGGTGGGGTACAAAGTAGATATATGTCGGATATCCACATCTGCATCCGCAAAATAAGTAACCAAGACATCCTCATACACATCCGCAGATATCTAAATTTTCACAGCCGATACATCTCTAGAACAAAGAACCCCCGTTCAATAAACTGTGTGACACATAATGAATATTGGATGTTAACTATTCTAGTATAAACGAAGTGCTTTATTTAATAAAGAATCGATTGCTTCAAAACCTGGGGAGAGAGAGACCAAGAAGACGGATTAAAAAACTGAGATAATAATGAGTAAGATTCATGAAACAGTAAACGAATGGTATCGAACAGCGAAGAGATAAAGAATTAGACACATGCGCAACATCTGGGTATGTTTATTTGTAGATGTTTTGTCATTCAGTGGTTTTATCAATACAAGGATATAATGGGAAGACAGTAGAACTATATACAAAGCACGAGATATTCAGTCTCTCAGCCTTGGAATTGGTGATAAGTACCGTAGTCTTGAAGACTACGGTACTTTTCACCAATTCTTCACCGTAGTCTTCAAGACTACGGTGTTCATCACCAACTCCAAGGTTGAGGGACTGATTACCTCGTCTTTTGTATATAGTTCTACTCACTTCCTATTATGTCATTGAATTTGTATTGACAGAGCCACTGGATGGCGAAACGTCTACATGTGTCTAATTCTTCATCAAAATTCAAGAAGTTCAGACTGACGAATTAAGATCGTATAAAGACGGTATCCTGGATATCACTCAGGCCACATAACTCTTCAGATAAATAGTGCTCTGTCATGTCTAATTAGGTTATATCCTCGTGCCCCTCAAAGAATGTTCGTGGATGTTTTGGTGAGATGGAGATCACCTCAGATCAAGGCATGTTCTAGCTGGCTGGTTAATGGGGTTTAAAGCCTTTTTACTACACTAAGATCATTAAGGCTACTCGTACCACGTTCACCTCCAGTTAAGAATACTTTTATCCCTAAAAAAAACATTAAAGTAAACTTTCAGCATATATATGCTGATAGAAATACACCTATCAGGGTATATATCCTGTATTGTATATATACTAATATGCATAAAGCTTACGTTTATGTAAATCTACCACATACAGTCCACTTCTTTCAGTTATAATATATTTTATTGTTAGAGGAACGACGAGTACATCACTACAGTACATATATGTTTTAATATATTCATTATAACACCGTATTTCATGTGATGAATGTGCAGTCATATAATTATTTATAAGTAACTTCACTTGTGAATTGATGAGTATGATTCAAAAGAAGAGTAGGCAGGGTGTGGAGTACCTCAAGGATCAGCGCTTGCTTCCTTAGTGGTTTTAACTTAAAGAATTGACTTAGTAGGATGAAAAGAACACTATATATTTAAATGATGCAAAAATATAAGGTACAATAAACAAGGAAAATGGCTGAATGTCACTATAGAATAAATTGGAGAAGTTGAGTCAACAGAGTGACAGAGGAATTAAATGAACTGAGAAAAAAAACTAATTAGTACTACAAATAAACAGCACACACACATACACACGCACACACACACACACACACACACACACACACACACACACACACACACACACACACACACACACACACACACACACACACATACACACGCACACACACACACACACACACACACACACACACACACACACACCTCAATTATTTAACAGCGACATAAAAAAATATATAATTCAGGATTTTCGAGATCTTTAGAAAAAAACGATGGGTGCAAATCGACTCTGGGGTAAAATACTCCAAATCATCACTGAGCCAAAGAAAGCCTAACTTTTTTTTTTCTTTTAGGGAAAGTGATCGAATATATGAAATACTAAACCATATTAAAATACATAGATTTTTTTACACGTTACAGAGGCGTAAACGACAACATTATGAAAGTTACAAATTTTCGACTATTTGTTAAAAACGTTACCTGTAGCTCAGTAATTCAGCTTACCAAGTTTTGATTCTCAAGCACTACACACATACACCTTTCGGGGCCAGGAGCTGTGAATCGACCCCTGCAACCACAACTAGGTGAGTACACACACACACTTCGGGGCCAGGGGCTGTGACTCGACCCCTGCAACCACAACTTGGTGAGTACTCACACACACTTTGGGGCCAGGTGTGACTCAACCCCTGCAACCACAACTAGGTGAGTACACAACACTTCGGGGCCAGGAGCTGCGACTCGACCCCTGTAACCACAACTAGGTGAGTACACACGCGCACACATAAGTGATTATATATATATATATATATATATATATATATATATATATATATATATATATATATATATATATATATATATATATGTTATATATATATAAGTGGTGTTGTGAGACCTTGAAAATATTGTTTGCTTTGGGAATATTAACTTCGACAGATCACATGAGCACCAGCTGGTGATTCTGCACCAGCTGGTTTGTGAAGAACTAAAACCACAACACCGTGGCTGAAATTTGCCTAGTATACCATTCACAAATTAGTGACTAAGGCACATATGCAACAGTTGGGTATCTATATTGTTGAAACGTTTCGCCCACACAGTAGGCTTCCTCAGTCACATACAGAGGCAGCAGGTGTAGTGGTGAAATGAAGATGTAAACAGTCTATCAACCTTGGAGATATGAGGTGGTCAGTCCCTCAGCCTGGAGAAGAGTTCAGCTCCATGGTCTGGAACGATATGAAGCTTCAGCTTCATATCGTCATATACCAGCTGGTGTAGAATCCCCAGCTGGTGTAGAATCACCAGCTGGTGTTCATGTGATCTGACCAAGATAATATTCCTAAAGCAAAAAAATATTTTCAAGGCCTCACAACACCACAGGAATTCTGGGATCCAGAAGCTTACTTTCGATAGTATTTGCAGAAACGATACTGATAAGGAGTAAGCTTTAAATTGTATCAACGCTTCACTCTGTGTAGAGCTTTTATCAAGTCAGTGATATGACAACGATCTAAACAGAGCAGAACGTTATCTCAGTAAAAGCCTCCTATTCCACTGTGTCTTTTCTAGTGTTACTTATCTAGCTGTGTCTATTCTAGCTGATAATCTAGTGATACTTGTCAAGGTCTGTCTATCCTAGCTAATAATCTAGTGATACTTGTGTAGCTCTGTCTATCCTAGCTAATAATCTAGTGATACTTGTCTAGATCTGTCTATCCTAGCTAATAATCTAGTGATACTTGTCTAGGTCTGTCTATCCTAGCTAATAATCTAGTGATACTTGTCTAGGTCTGTCCATTTAGCTAATAATCTAGTGATACTTGTCTAGGTCTGTCTATCCTAGCTAATAATCTAGTGATACTTGTTTAGCTGTGTCTATTCTAGGTAATAACCTAGTGATACTTGCCTAGCTGTGTTTATTCTAGCTAATAATCTAGTGATACTTGTCGAGCTGTGTCTATTCTAGTTAATAATCTAGTGATACTTGTCAAGGTCTGTCTGTCCTAGCTAATAATCTAGTGATACTTGTGTAGCTGTGTCTATTCTAGCTAATAACCTAGTGATACTTGTCTAGCTCTGTCTATCCTAGCTAATAATCTAGTGATACTTGCCTAGCTGTGTCTATTCTAGCTAATAATCTAGTGATACTTGTCTAGCTCTGTCCATTTAGCTAATAATCTAGTGATACTTGTTCAGCTGTGTATTTTCTTTAAATAAGAATGTTGCCACCGTGATGTTCTTAACATGCAAACTGCACACGTGTTGTCAATGACTGTTTTCAGAACAGTATAATGTGTAACTGTTTTCTTTGACTATTCTGACGGTAAATTACGTGTACGTCATTAGCGAGATAAAGAGACAGCCAGTCAGGGAAGCAAGTTCATTTAGGTACGTAAATAACGCACACTTAGGAGACGGTAACGTATGGCGATGTTTCGGTCAGACTTAGACCATTAATTAGCAGTGACCGAAACGTCGTCAAAAGTTTTGCTTTCCTGTGTGTGGGTTGTTTAAGTATTGTTCCAGATACCGTATAATTCCCTCTTATTCTTTACGTTCATTTAGTTCCATTACTGTTTCAGAATTTTTAAGGCTATTTAAATTATTTCACTCACTGCATCAGTAGTTTCAATGCCGTTTCAGCACTTTTCGACGCTGTTTCAAAGCTTTTCAAAACACTTTACTAGTTATATCAGCCTACTATTACCATTAGCCTACTAGTTTTACGACTGCTTTGCCATAGCATTAACTGCATGTAAATTGTTATGCAGGTAGAAAATGCATACGTAAAATAACCACTGTGGAAAAAAAACTGAATTTCCAAGCCCTTTCGTGATTTTTTTCACATTATCAAGGAACGTGTGTTATAAATCTACTTTAGGTGACGGTGTTTTGTTTATCAGGAAACGTAAGCGAGTCTCCTGAGGAAGATCTTTTGTAAGATGGTGCCTCATTCTCTGGATAAATATTCACTGGCCTATCGGAGCTAGTTTTTTTTTCCTTTTGTTTATTTTACTGAGTTTACAGGAGCTGTTGTCGTACCTGAGTTCGTTTCAGAGCCCAACCTCTTAGGTACACTGCTACCCACAACAGTCGGCTAACACCCGGTACCTAATTACTGCAAAGTGAAGAGGGTCAATATGTGTGTGTAAAGACATAGGTCTATCATACACAAATAACCCACACATAGAAGCTGGTTCTACTCGGACTTTTACAAAGTCACACACACTCCTATGTGCGGGTTAGTTGTGTATTGTTCCGGACACGGTATTGTGCCTTTTGTTTTTTAGGCCTAAGATCTTCACTCGCTCTGGGATTGACCCCTGCTCCTCGGTTGTGAGCCGAAGAAGCAATCACTGAGCTACATCAGCACATTGCTGATGTATCCAGTTTTGCTAAGTATAAAAAGGGCCCCAAAATTTGTGGGTTTATATACTACTGTTCAGAACAATATTGCAATGTGTTTTTCAGTTGGTATCGCACTCAGCTCACAAACTGAGGTCCGTGGTTCGATCACAAATACGGGTGGAAGCACTGAGCGTGTTTCCTTAAGACACCTGCTGTCCCTGTTCACCTAGCAGTAAAATAGGTACCTGGGTGTTAGTCGACCGGTGTGGGTCGCATCCTGGGGACAAAATTGACCTAATTTGCCCGAAATGCTCTGCATAACAAGGAGCTTTCTATATAGTGTGTCACTGAAGTTAGCTGGGTCTATATAAGTTATACACGTACTTTTAGAAATATAGATAAAGAAAGATAAGCATTCATTCATATACAGTGGAACCTCGGTACTCGAACAGCTCTGTACTCGAACAATTCGGTACTCGAACTCTTTGTTTGGTAAAAAAAAAATCGCTCGGTAGTCGACCGTTTGCTCGGCACTCGACCAAACAAACACGACCTGCCAGAACATTTGTGTCAGTCTCCCCACAGGTGTCGCTCAGTCCAAATCTCCATTGAACTTCACTGTAAACTATTTCGTGTTTTTTTTCGATTTTTTTATATTATTTGTATAAATAAGTCACCATGGGGCCTAAGAAGATTAGTGATAACAGACAACAAAAAAGAAAATTGGTTAGAACGTGTTTGCCCTGATGTAAACATCGCCTCCGCCTCTCCTTATTAATTTCGGCGTCTTTATTGTACTTCTAGGTTATCTATCGTGTTTCTGATAGGTTGGAATAAATGTGAAAGATAATCTTTATTACTAATATTAGCGTAATTACATATCATTGTATTTCTTGAACATCAGCAAAAATCGAACATTTCCGCTACTTTGAGCTCAATTTCAAGGTACTTTTAGTCTTTAAACCATTCCAAATCATCTCTATTTCTGTAATATATCTTTCATTCTATTAAATGAGACCAAGACAACGAGAATATGATCATAAATACCATACGAAAATACACCGCGAAGTCGCTGTAAGTGTATTTTTGAGGGTCTGAAGCGGATTAATCTAATTTACATTATTCCTTATGGGAAAAATTCGTTCGGAACTCGAACAGATCGGCACTCGAACAGCCTTCTGGAACGAATTAAGTTCGAGTACCGAGGTTTCACTGTATTACTGCTCAAATGTAGTAAATATAATACAAATATGCATATAATATGCATGCAAATATTCATATATGAATGCAACACTACCCGTATTCCACAGCAATTAAAAAAATCAACCAATTACCAACTTTAATAAGAATCTCAGCTTTTTTTTTTTTTAAATTCTCGCAAGTAATCGAGAAAGCAGATGTTGATCTAAGTATTCATATCTTGTTTACAAGAGATCTTCAGCAGCACAAACAGGAGGTAAGCATGATGGAGTGTGTGCCCAGAGACGCTTGAAGCTAGTGAATGATTCAGGTGAGTCTGGAGCTGAGGCTTCGCAAACAGAACTAACAGCTTTGAATTACTAGGCTTCGTTGTGATAAGTACAACGAAAACACCAGAAGCAAAACTGAATGCTACGCTGTTTTATATAATAATTACATAGTGGGAACAAAAGCTTGCTGTTTTTCCTGTCATATTCCATCCCACGGGGAGGATTTTGTAAAAGTGTTGGCATAGGATATATTCCCGGAGGGAAGTATATATGCGTATATATGTACTGAGAGCTTATTTTTTTAAGGTAAGGATAAAAATATTCTTGTGAAGTCGACAGGATTCACCTTTCCCTCCTCCATTAACCAACCAACCGTGTTAACACAGGATGTATACCCCGAGGGGTATACATCCCACAGCGTTCGTATACTGAGAGTTTACTTTAATCCCTATTTTAGGTATCATAGTATTCTTGTCTGGTAGTGAAAGGTTATCGTACAGCGTTAATGACCCTCGTGTAGTCGATAGGCTTTAAATCCCATTAAATAGTCTTAACGATTATGATTGATGATATATATACACCGAGAGGTGTATTTCTCTCACCGTAGATATACTGAGAGTTTCCTCTAATCCCTATTTAAGGGATTAAGGTATTGTTGTCTAGGTATTGTTGTCTAGGTAGTGTTGTCGATAGCTTTAAATCCTCATTAACCCTCAATTGTGAAATCTGTCAGCCTGAGCTGGGAGACTTCAGTAGCTAAGAGAGCTTCAAAGGTTTCGTTGCAGTAGAGCTGGAGTTACTATCACTAGAGATTTAGAGTGATTGCAGTCACGTGACTCGATAAGCTGTCTGACCCTGCTGGCGAGCACACACTGTTTTAACTATATAGTCTATTTCATTGTTCTGCATGACCCGTAGATGTCATGCTAAATCATGTGCCTTTATAGGCAATGTGAGTCCAGACCAGGAAAGGCAAAATGATTTTCTTTCTTCCAGTAGCCTATGAAAATTCAACTTATTAAAGTGTTAAGTAATACAGACGTCATTAATATGTATATACAAATTCAGTTAGTCATTATTATGTACAACACTGTGAAGCTATATAGTAAGTAACCCGTGAGGGTCATTGTTTTGTGGTGAATTGAGTGTATTATTGGAACGCTGACGACTGGAAACTCAGTCGCTGGTGAGGCGAAGGCACATCGTATTAGATGCAGCCTCCCGAAATGTAGAGATGTAAACACGTAGAATGTAGAATGTAAACACGTTTCAAATGTAGAATGTAAACACGTATCAATGCTCTAGAGTTCTACCTTAAACAATAATATTATTATTATTATTATTATTATTATTATTATTATTATTATTCAACACAACAGAGTGCAAAAGGTTACATTCCCACTGGGAGTTCAGCATATATCGAAGTTAATGTTTTCTTGATTTTTTAATTAGTTTTCCTCACTGAAATAGTTAGTACATTTGTATTCACCTTGTGTAGGTCGTAGCTGCCTCGCAGAGTTGTAGCTGCCTCGCAGGGTCGTAGCTGCCTCGCAGGGTTGTAACTGTCTCACAGGGTCGTAGCTACCTCACAGGGCCGTATCTTCCTGGCAGGGTCGTAGGTGCCTGGCAGGGTTGTAGCTGCCTCGCAGGGTTGTAACTGTCTCACAGGGTCGTAGCTACCACACAGGGCCGTATCTTCCTGGCAGGGTCGTAGGTGCCTGGCAGGGTTGTAGCTGCCTCGCAGGGTTGTTGCTGACTCACAGGGTCGTAGCTGCCTTGCAGGGTCGTAGCTCCCGCTCAGGGTCGCAGCTGCCTCGCCCCTCCACACCTACGTGACCTTTCTAAATAATGTTTGGCTTGTTCTTCACTCGTACCTTCACTTTTGTACAGGGTTATTTGACTTGTACTGGAGAGACACTTCACGAGTTTTACCTGGGCCGTACCTGAGTACTTCTCCAGAGTGGTCCCGTGTTGGGAGGGTAAAAGGGGTGCGCACACACATACACACACACACACACACACATGTTAGGAAGTATTTCTTCAGTCATAGAGCTGTAAGGAAGTGGAACAATCTGGAGAGTGATGTAGTGGAGCTAGGATCCATGCATAGCTTTAAGACGAGGTATGATAAAGCTCATGGAGCAGGGAGTGGACCTATTAGCGATCAGCAGGGCCAAGAGCTGTGAATCGACCCCTGCAACCAGAAATAGGTGAGTAAACACACAAAAGTGATCCATTTCTTAACATTATATCAAAAGGAACACAGTTATGCTTATATATCTGCAATTATACACCTGCAATTATACACCTGCAATTATACACCTGCAATTATACACCTGCAATTATACACCTGCAATTATACACCTGCAATTATACATCTGCAATTATACATCTGCAATTATACACCTGCAATTATACACCTGCAATTATACACCTGCAATTATACACCTGCAGTCAAGAAAATCAGCGGATGGATGGATAGAATGTCTAAAATTGAACAAAATGAGGTAAGACAAGAAGGGTTTTAAGGGAAAATTACATAAGGAAAAATGCAACTGAGATAATGAAGAGAGGAAATAGTTCAGCATCTATCTATAAATAAGAATCAAATCACGGAACGGATAGAACTTGAACCCATGGTAAGTGAATCATAATAATGATTATATCCGAAGGAAAATAAAGGTTTAGTAGAGTACAAAACGACAAAAACAGAGGATAGTTATACAGCAATAATTAAATAAAAGAGGTAATTATTGAAACAGTAGGGCTAGCACAAACTATTTCTGAAAATGTCAATATAAGAGAGGTGAAGTCTGGAAGAATATAAACCAAATACTGGGGATAGTTTTGCAAAATAATAAGAAATGGTTTAATGGAAAGTGTTGGAGAGCTACGAAAATAAGAAGGGGCTTAGAATCAATATAGGAGGCAGGTCAAGCAAGAAACTTATCAGAGCTTGAAGGAGAAAGAATAAATTTACAAATATAACGAGAGAGGAAGAAATTTTGAAAAGGACATAATAGACTAAAAGAAAGGTAGAACCAAGCCTTCTATATAAGATTGTAAAACGTTACTGTATTTACCGACATATAAGGCGCGCTTTTATCTCCCCACAAAAAGTCTTGGAAAAATCACCCTGCGCCTTATATGCTCAAAATCAAGGTCAAGGGTAGGTTTTGAGTTACGCTTTAGCAGTTGTTTACAACCATTACTTTACAACTACTTGCAAACATCGTCTTTAATCTTCCATATGATCGTGCGTCTTATATGCCGGAAAATGCGGTGACTAAATATTAAAGACAAAATACAAAGAAAAAAATAGCAGTGACAATATTACTGAGGTAGAGGAGGAAATGTGTGAGGGATTAAATAAAATGTTTCATAGTGTTTCTACACAAAAAATACATTTTTTTTTTCATGTAGGAGATTTTTAAATTAAGAAAAAATATAGTAGAACCAGACGGTTTAGTATATTGGGTTTTAGAAGTCCACTTTGATTTTTTTTAAAGATTTCCATACAGGAGGGTAAATTAGAGAACATATGGAAGATGGCACATATTGTGGCAGGGAAGACACTCTATAGGCCAGTTTCGTTGACAAGTGTTCTAAAATTATTGGAAAAAGGCTTTAGAAAAAAAGTGGATTGAATACTTAACGATTAATAACGTATTAGCAGATAGAGAATTTAGTTTTCGGTCTGCAAATTTATGTATATTAAATTTATCATGAGAAAGTCATTTCAATTATTCAAGAACCTAATGGATGGGCAGATTGTATTTACATAAACTTTAAGAATGCTTTTGATAGAGTCCCCCACAGAGGATTAATTTGGAAACTGCAAAATATAGGAGGAATTAATGACTCACGAAATCGTAATGACACGATTGCAAACAAGCCATACCACGGGTGGGGTTCGAACCCGCGGTCAGAGAGTCTCAAAACTCCAGACCGTCGTGTAAGCCACTGGGCTCAGTGGTGCCTATGCTAAACTTCCTATGGTGTAGAAATATACCTAGTTGGATGAATCTTATTGAAGCTAGCTGGCCCAGTGGCTTACGCGACGGTCTGGAGTTTTGAGACTCTCTGACCGCGGGTTCGAATCCCACCCGTGGTTTTGTTTACATTAAGAATTCAAGGCAAATTTGTACAATGAATAACTTTGAAAGGAAAATGCGAGCTATTCGAGGACAAATATCTCTATTGGAGGATGTCACTTGTGGGGTGCCACAGGGTTCTGTACTTGCCCCAGTAATGTTTTTTATTTATATAAATGATTTACAAGAAGGAATAAAAAAAATATATATGAATCTGTTAGCAGATAATCCAAAGATATGTAAAATTATTATTAAAAATAACTAAATCTTAACAAAAAGAGCTGAATAAATAAAGCACATGGAGTGGAAGAATGATGGTGAAATTTATTGTAGATAAAAGCCATGTAATGGGAAGAAGTGAAATCAAGCCACGTGAAGAATATAGATTGTGACAAAATATGGACAGTTTCATATAGAGAAACGGTGTCCGTAACTCGATCGCTAGCGCACTCAGTTCACACTCTGAGTTCCGGAGATCGAATCTTCTCCGGTACGGCTGGAAAACATTAGGGACGTGTTTCCATAAGACACCTGCTGTCCATGTTCACCTATCAGTTTAAAATGGGTACCTGGGTGATAGTCGACTGGTGTGGGTCGCATCCTGGGACAAAACTGACCAAATTTGCCCGAAATGCTCTGCATAACAAGGGACTTTCTATATAGTAGTATGTCATTGATGTCAGCTACGACTTTATACCTTGTACATGTACTTGTAATAAATAAAGATATTATTATTATTATTATTATTATTATTATTATTATATGGGTAGTGCAATGTTAAGAACAGAATCATAACTTATGTTACACCAATATTGAACTATGCAATGGTTATGTGATGCCAACACCTGAAACACCACATAGATAAGTTAGAAGATTTCCAATGAGCTACAAAATCGTTGCCAGAGTTAAGCAATATAAAGTATGTTGAAAGGCTGACATCCTTAAAGATGTCCTTGTTGACTGATGGCAGGGAAAGAGGAGACATGATAACTATATATAAGATCTTCAAAGGACTTGAAAGAGTAAAGAAGATTTCTTACAAATTGAGGAAAATGTAGAGTGGAAATGATAGTTGATTTTTTCTGCTGAGTGATTGACCAGTTGAATGCATTCTAAAAGAGGAATTAGTGGCTGCTTCAACCAATGGAATTTTTTAAAACTTATTTGATGAACAGACGTCACGAGTGCATTGCTCCTGTAGCTGCAAATATGTAATTTCATATATATATATATATATATATATATATATATATATATATATATATATATATATATATATATATATATATATATATATATATATATATATAGGATGGGTCCACCTCTGGTGTCAATTGTGGGACCCATTGCCTCGGAGAAGTGGATAAAAAGACTTCAAGGAAGAATATTTAGATTTATATATATATATATATATATATATATATATATATATATATATATATATATATATATATATATATATATATATATATTATATGTCGTGCCGATTAGGTAAAACTGGTCAATTAGCAAGAACTCATCTAAAATTAAGTCCTTTCTAAAATTTTCTCTTATACGTTTAAAGATATATTTTTTTCATTTATGTTAATGTAAGAATTTATAATTTTGTACCAAGAGAAACTTTGAAAACCTACCTAACCTTATTACAACAAGCGCAATTTAATTTAGCCTAACCCAACTAAATATATTTTAGATACGTTAACATTAATTTAATAATAAACAAACACAATGAAATATATTTTTTTCGTTATGTTCAGAATGATTTTGGCGAAATTATTGCATACACAAATTTTCACTTGTCTTGTATGGCAAGGTGAGCGTTGCTATTTAAGCCAAAATCGCAAGTTTTACCTAATCGGCACGACATATATATATATATATATATATATATATATATATATATATATATATATCGTGCCGATTAGGTAAAACTGGTCAATTAGCAAGAACTCATCTAAAATTAAATCCTTTCTAAATTTTTTCTTATACGTTTAAAGATATATTTTTTCATTTATGTTAATGTAAGAATTTATAATTTTGTACCAAGAGAAACTTTGAAAACCTACCTAACCTTATTACAACAAGCGCAATTTAATTTAGCCTAACCCAACTAAATATATTTTAGATACGTTAACATTAATTTAATAATAAACAAACACAATGAAATATATTTTTTTCGTTATGTTCAGAATGATTTTGGCGAAATTATTGCATACACAAATTTTCACTTGTCTTATATGGCAAGGTGAGCGTTGCTATTTAAGCCAAAAACGCAAGTTTTACCTAATCGGCACGACATATATATATATATATATATGCAAGACAACCACTATGAAAAAATAGAGGAATTCCAAGCGCTTTCGTGACTACTCACATTATCAAGGAACTATAAAAGGAAACATGACAAGAGGACTTATATAAGGGGCAAGACTACACCTCACAGTCACATCACACTAACAAAGACTACACCTCACAGTAGCGTAACATCTCACGACTCTGTGAAGAGGAAAAACAAGAAAGGACCTGAAACTATTCCATCAGAATGGCAACATAGTATGCTGGATCATTGCTATAATAAACTCAGAAGAATTTGTAATAATCTCAAAAACAAACTACAAAGAAAATTAGATAATTTAATTGAAAATAGTGATTGGACTAAGCACTCTAATAACAATTTTGTAATTAACTTATCAGATGAAATATTAGATAAAAATACAACTGCTGCTCTTGGTTTCGGTTTAAGTTTTGCAACTTCAAAAAAACTTAATAATGTTGAAATTGCAAAAGCCTTTTGTAATTTAGAAAAATCCTCTGATTTATCCGCTGATGAAATTAATATTAGTAAGGGGATGGTATATAGCTCAATGTTAAAACAAAATATTCCCAATTGCCCTCAAAGATTTTTTAAGTCTTATGATTCACTTTTGAATAATAAAAATTTGCGTCTTACTAAAGCAGATAAAATAAATGCAATTGTAATTATGAAAGAAACCGATTACCAAGATAAAATGAATAACCTCCTAGATGATTTTGAAACCTATTCTAAACTTAGAAAGAATCCCTTAGAAACTGTTAACAGCAATTTCAATAAAACAATAAAACATCTATTGAAGGGCAAAGATGAATTAATTAAAAAATTTACTTCTACTAATCCATCTTTACCTTATATGTATGGATTAATAAAAACACACAAACCTGGTAATCCTGTTAGACCAATTATTAGCTCTATAGGTTCAGTTTCTTATAAACTTTCTAAATGGCTTGTTGATATTTTGAGCCCAATTGTTGGAAAAATTTCTAATTTAAATGTTAAAAACAACTTAGATTTAGTTGATAAATTAAGCACCTTGACTAATTTAAATGATTTCAATATGGTTAGTTTTGATGTTACCTCCTTGTTTACAAAAGTTCCAGTTGATGATTTACTAAGTTTCTTATCTGAAGAACTGGTTAATTATGATTTACCATTGCCAGTTCCTACTATCATTAAACTTATTAAACTTTGTATTGTTGATGCAAAATTTGTATTTAATGATGAGTTTTACACACAGAAGTTTGGTATGGCAATGGGCAATCCTCTTTCACCTGTTCTTAGTAACTTATATATGGAATTTTTCGAAACAAGATTGCTTAACACTATCCTTCCCAATAGAGCTAAGTGGTATAGATATGTTGATGATATTTTGTGCCTTATGCCTAAGAATGTAGACATAAACCATTTCCTTGTTAAATTAAATAGCTTAGCTCATTCTATAAATTTTACTGTTGAATTCGAAGTAAATAACTCATTGCCCTTCCTAGATGTTTTTATTATTAAGGGTAACATTGATTTTAAATTTAAAATTTACAGAAAACCTACAAATAATTGTTCCTATGTACACTATTACTCTTCACATCAAGATAGAGTTAAAGTGTCGGTTTTTTCTTCAATGTTTTTGAGAGCTTTACGTATTTGTAGTCTAGAGTTCATAGATGAAGAAATCTCTAAAATTTATGAAATAGCTAATGATTTAAAATACCCTAGAAACATAATTGATAAATCTTTTAAAATAGCTAGGAATACTTTTTACAATCCCAAAAGGGACAACCAACCTTATTCAACCAAAAATATGTTGGTTCTCCTTACCATGAAAACTTGGTTGATATGCCTTCCTTTCTTAAGAATTTTAATATCAAAGTTGTATTTAAAAATCTTGATACAGTAAAAAGACTTTTGATAAAAAATTCCCCCCAAAATGCTGACGGATGTGTCTATAAGATTCCCTGTAAAATATGCGATAAAGTTTATTATGGTCAAACTGGTAAAAGTCTTGAACTAAGATTAAAACAACATAAATATAGCATTAGAACTGGACAAGATTCTAATGCTCTATTTATTCATGTGAAGACTTTAACCATCCAATTGATTTTCAAAATGCTGAGAAGGTTGTATCAAGCAAGTCCATGGTTGAGAGGAATATAATAGAATCATGTTTCATTAAAAGCAGTTTTGAAAATAATATGAATATTTCTTTTGGTTTATATAAATTGGATTCTTTTATAATTAGTAAAATTTGGGAAGAATTTAATGATAAATTGGACTAATCTTAATTCTTGGGAAGAGTTTCAGGTCCTTTCTTGTTTTTCCTCTTCACAGAGTCGTGAGATGTTACGCTACTGTGAGGTGTAGTCTTTGTTAGTGTGATGTGACTGTGAGGTGTAGTCTTGCCCCTTATATAAGTCCTCTTGTCATGTTTCCTTTTATAGTTCCTTGATAATGTGAGTAGTCACGAAAGCGCTTGGAATTCCTCTATTTTTCATAGTGGTTGTCTTGCATATTCTGATATCACCTGATTACTGTGATCTTTTGCATATATATATATATATATATATATATATATATATATATATATATATATATATATATATATATATATATATATATATATATATCATATATATATATATATATATATGTCGTGCCGATTAGGTAAAACTGGTCAATTAGCAAGAACTCATCTAAAATTAAGTCCTTTCTAAAATTTCTCTTATACGTTTAAAGATATATATTTTTCATTTATGTTAATGTAAGAATTTATCATTTTGTACCAAGAGAAACTTTGAAAACCTACCTAACCTTATTACAACAAGTGCAATTTAATTTAGCCTAACCCAACTAAATATATTTTAGATACGTTAACATTAATTTAATAATAAACAAACACAATGAAATATATTTTTTCGTTATGTTCAGAATGATTTTGGTGAAATTATTGCATACACAAATTTTCACTTGTCTTATATGGCAAGGTGAGCGTTGCTATTTAAGCCAAAATCGCAAGTTTTACCTAATCGCACGACATATATATATATATATATATATATATATATATATATATATATATATATATATATATATATATATATATATGTATATATATATATATATATATATATATATATATATATATATATATATATATATACATGTATATATATATATATGTCGTGCCGATTAGGTAAAATTTAGTTTTGGCTTAAATAGCAACGCTCTTCTTGCCATATAGACAAGCAAAATTTGTGTATGCAATAATTTCGCAAAAATCATTCTGAACCTAACCAAAAAATATATTTCATTGTGATTGTTTATTATTAAATTATTGTAAACGTATCTAAAATATATTTAGTCGGGTTAAGCTTAATTAAATTACGATTGTTTTAATAAGGTTAGGTAAGTTTTCTAAGTTACTTTGGTACAAAATTATAAGTTTTAACATTAACATAAATAAAAAATATATCTTTAAACGTATAAGAGAAAATTTAGAAAGGACTTAATTTAAACGAGTTCTTGCTAATTGACCTGTTTTACCTAATTGGCACGACATATATATATTTATAGTATATATATAATTATACACACTCACATATATACACGATAAAGCTCTTGGAGCAGGAAGAGAATGGACCTAGTAACGACCAGCAAAGAGGCGGGGCCAGGAGCTACGAATTAACCCTGCAACCACAAATAAGTGAGTACACACACACACTCAATAAGCTGTCTATCGACAAGAACCTTTGACAGAAGGTAATTAACTAACACACAAAAGGGAAAATTGTTCATCTCTCTTTCAGATATTCCTTAATTCACATTAATAATTTACCTTCCATTTCCAGCCCTATTTATCCACCAAGTATTACTATATATCGAGGTTTGTCGAAGCTTTAGTATAGTAAAATATTACCTGCAGTAGGTGACGTCATGCGATGTGCTGTACCTTGACCCTTCATGTCGCTATTTAGGGACAAGTTAATGTGTTTTCCATCTCATATGCAAATCTATTCGGAATTATTCTATGTAACATTTTACATAAAAAACATATAGGTGAAATAGACTTAAAAGTAAAGTAAAGGTTTATTTCTTTGTAAAGATTACAATATGCAATTACAATTTTGGTTTGCTAAATAGAAAGAAAACCATTATCATGCCGGGGTATTTCGAGGATGCTTTGGTCTCTCTTCCTTTTGGAACAGAGATGATGGCAGCTTCCTAACGTATTGTTGGGATGTATCCATAATTAGTGTGACGAATTAAATATGCAGGATAAAAAAATTTCAGAGATAAATTTTTTTTCCAGAGCTTTAGTCATGCCATAGGTGACACCTTCATTTCTAGGGACTGAAGAATTACACACATGTGCAATATATGGGTGTCTTTTGTATATAGCTCTGCAGTTTTCCCAGTATATCCTTGAAATTGTATTGATAAAGCCACTGGAGGGCGAAACGTCTACAAATAAAGATACCCAGATGCTGCACATGTGTCTAATTCTTCCTCTTGTAGGTATTGTAGACCATTCATAAACATTCCTAGGGATTGTTGACGGATCTCTTTCAATTAAATGCCATATTTTCTGAGTCATTACTTCACGTATCTCTATCTTCTCTATGTATTGAACTTCTAGTATAATTTTTCTTTTCAAGAAGTTATTTCTTCTCATAATTTTTCGTGATCTTTTTCGTAAGGTTATTTTAATCCTCCATACCTTCTATGAACTGTTTTCTTTGTGTATACCTGCCACCAGCGGCGTACCTAAGGTATGGCAGGTATGCCATACCTTAGGTATGCCATACCTGTCATGCTGAGCAGTTTGTATTAAAGCCAGGCAAGCCATCCTCGGAGAGTGGCTTTTTTTCAGATATGTGATGTGTCTAAGTGCACTAGGGGCTGCCACTAAAGTCTTCCACGTCTCCTCTCTGTTTACACTTCTGGTTCCATCGGCTGCAATCGCCTCTGTCTTTAAGATTTTTTTTCGTCTGGAGATATATATAGTGTTTCACATTTTCACTACCACTACTACCACTACCACCATCACCACCACTACCACCATCACCACCACTACCACCATCACCACCACTACCACCATCACCACCACTACCACCATCACCACCACTACCACCATCACCACCACTACCACCACCACTACCACTACCACCACCACGACTGCAAGGAGAACGTCGGAATGCAAATTTGTATCGAAATTGGCTTATTAAGACTCGACATTTACATGCATAGGATGACTATCAGGAAGGACGCCACGAAAAGTAAAAATAAAAGTACCAAGAGAGAGAAAGAGAGAGAGAGAGAGAGAGAGAGAGAGAGACGAGGAATGGAGTTGACGTCAAATCAACCTCGTTTTCATGGCTAATTTTTGGCTGGTTTTCCGAGGGTAAAATATTCGTGCTGGGGAAATGAATAAGTGAAGGAAGTGGGAGGAAAAAATTAGTAAATATACACAATAAAACTAATTAAAGAAGAAATTTGAAAAAAAAATTACTATTGGCGGGATTATATTGATGCTTAATCCCTCTATATTGTACACCTACTTGTCTACTGAAGACGACCGTAGAGTGAGGAACTTCTATCTTCTGTTTTGTTCTCTTTAATGACCATAGCTACAAGATGGTAATGAGAGACATGATTACAGCATACAAGATACTCTTATAGGTTAGATATGGTATCCCGTGGCTCGGTTGGCAGCTCACTCAGCTCACAAACTGAGTGTCCGAGGTTCGATCCCCGGCAAAGGTGGAAAAGTTGGGCATGTTTCCTTACACCTGCTGCCCCTGCTCACCTAGCAGTAAGTAGGTACCTGGGTGTTAATCGACTGTTGTGGGTGGCCTTCTGGAGGGGGGGGGATAATATACTTTAGATAGTCCTGGAGTTTTGAATAACAGCTCTTAGCCTGCAAAATTTATCTATATAAAAAATTTAATTGGAGGATCATAGACAATAGAAGTATATTTTGAAGTTTAACCATAGATGAATCACAGAGACGTGAGAAAAATACTCGTTCAGTATTAGGACAAAGCTACACCGGGACCAGTGTGAGGAAAAGCCCTTAAAAGTGTGGGTTATTGTTCAGACACCCAGGAACCATTAACGTGTTACCACCAGCGGGCTGAGGCTAAACTTGTTCCTGGGGTCTAATTTGCTTTAATTTCTACTCGTGGTAGTATTAACCTTACCTGGTGTGGGTGGAAGTTTGGAGAATAAATTCACCTCCACTCTTCTTCTCCTCAGGTAAGGTGATCTACCAAGAGTATTTCTGTTCATTGTTACTGATTTACCTGGTTACCAGTGTTGACATTGAAGTAGAATACCAACCTTTGTCTCTCTTCACTGTTATATTAAGTTAACCCATATGTAACCAGTGATTGTTTTTTTAATTATCAGCTCTGCTGCTGGTCTGGTCAACCAGGGTAGACGCTAGTTAATTGGAGCAAGACCCATGTTTACAGGACGTAGTGGGACATCGCAGCTCATCACCTCTGAAATCTGAATTGTGGTACCACGACCAAGTAATGACAGGAATTCCAAAACATAGGACGAACACGACCAAGTAGTGACAGGAATTCCAAAACATAGGACGAACACCACCACGACCAAGTAGTGACAGGAATTCCAGAACATAGGACGAACACCACCACGACCAAGTAGTGACAGGAATTCCAGAACATAGGACGAACACCACTACGACCAAGTAGTGACAGGAATTCCAGAACATAGGACGAACACCACCACGACCAAGTAGTGACAGGAATTCCAGAACATAGGACGAACACCGCCACCCAGGATAACCAATACCATTTCTTCTAAAACATCACAGAAGACCATCCTGGGCATAAGACACTCCTGTCCCAACATCATACTGGAACCACAATGGCCAATTTTTATTTTTAATTAAAATCCTTAGAAAATTATCTTCATTATTCCTCAAGTCAATTATTTATTTATTTTTCCATTCTTTTGTTCAGGCGGAAGGCGTTTCCCTGACAACGAGTTAGATAATGAATTATCAGAGGTAAAACACAGCCACAGTTTTATGAGTAGGTACGACACTTCCTAGTTCAGGAATCAGTAGACCCACTCGTCACTCACTGAGGTGACAATCAGTGAGTGACACGAATTAGTGTCAGATTAGTGGTGTCAGATTGGTGAGTGACACAAATTAGTGTCAGATTAGTGACACAAATTAGTGTCAGATTAGTGACACAAGTTAGTGTCAGATTAGTGTCACAAATTAGTGAGTAACACAAATTAGTGTCAGATTGGTGAGTGCCACAGGTTAGTGAGTGCCACAAGTTAGTGCCACAGGTTAGTGAGTGCCAAGGAGTCAGGAAGTATAGTAAGTGGTGGACACTTGCAACAGCAGGACACAGACGTCAGTATCCATTATAGGAGGTTGGATGTGTCCACTCACCCTGTGTAACGTGATCTACTTGCATGACCTGCTTGAATGAACCCTTTCCCCGTATCCTAGTGACCTGCTTTGACCTACACTGAATCAGCTTGACGTCGCGACCTGTACTGACCTACGATTCTCTTCACTTGACTCCCCAGTCTAACCAGTTTACCCCAGTCAACACTAATCAAACACACACCTAAATTACTAATCAGATCGCTAATCAAACCCATTATTAAATCTAATCATTCTCACAATTAAGTCCTTTTGCTAAACCTCTAATCAAACCTCTATTAAAAATATATAATGAGAAATTCTAATGAAACTCTAGTGTTACTTTAATAATGATAATAAAACAATAAAAAAAATAATTATATCATCATCATAAACAATAAGATAAATATTTAACACTCCGACAGTCTCCCACCGTGATAGGGTGACTCAACAAAAAAGAAAATACTTTCACTGTTATTTAGTCAATCTCTAGTCTGAAGTGCGGTGACATAACAGTTCAGATGACCTTTAGAGTGCATTGACTGTGCTTCCCACCTCCAGGACTCAAGCCCAAATAACCTGTTTCCCTGGATTCCTTCATAAATGTTACCTTGTTCACACTCCAACAGTATTTCAAACCATAAAAGCCACTAGTCTCCACTCACTCCTGTCTAACATGCTCACACAAGCCTGTTGGATGTTACATCTCCCTAACCAAAAGCATCCTTTACCCTCCCTCCATCCTATCCTAGGTTAACCCCTACCAATCCTTCCCTTCTCCTAGATATATACGACCTATTAGTCAAACTGTTTTAATTCTTCCTCTCTAAATGTCCAGACCACCTCAACAACCTCTCGTCAGCCCTCTTAATTAATAATACTTTTGATAAATAAACAGAATATTTGAACTGGGAATTCTTGGTAAAATATTCATACCACACCTGGTCACAGACCGGGTCGCGGGGGCGTTGACCCCCGGAACTCTCTCCAGGTAAACACATTGCCCTCATACACAACTCTTTTGCCTTCAACCTCGCTGCAACATTTACAACCCATGCATCACACCTATACAATTGTGTTGGTACCACTGTACTCTGTTGCATTCCCCTTTTTTGTCTTCAAGGATAAATGATATGAGTAAAAACAACAAAAACAACAATGACTGCTATTTATAAACACTACTACTACAACTACTGCTAAAACAATACTACCAATACTACTGCTACTAAACAATACTACCAATACTACTGCTACTAACAATACTACCAATACTACTGCTACAAGCAATACTCCAATATCTGCTACTAAGCAAATACCAAACTACTGCTCAAGCAAACTACTACTACTACTACTACTAAATTACTACAACTTTTACTACTACTAAATCTACTACAATTCTACTACTACTACAAAATTACCAAACTTCTACTACTACTACTACTAAATACTACTACAACTTCTACTACTATTTACTAAAACTTCTCTACTAAATACTACCAACTTCTACTGCTACTACTACTCTAAATACTACTACAACTTCTGCTACTAATCTACTAAATACTACTACAATTTCTGCTACTAATCTACTAAATACTACCAACTTCTACTACTACTAAATACTCCCAACTCTACTACTACTACTAAATACTACTACAACTACTACTAATACTACTAAATACTACTACAACTTCTACCTTCTACTACTAAACTACTACAACTTTACTACTACTACACTACTACTACTACTACTACTAAATCTACTACAACTCTACAAACTACTACTAAAATACTACTACAACTACTCTAATACTACTAAATACTACTACAACTTCTACTACTAATACTACTAAATACTACTACTACTAAATACTACTACAACTACTACTACTAATACTACTAAATACTACTACAACTTCTACTACTACTACTAAATACTACTACAACTACTACTACTACTACTACTAAATACTACTACAACTACTACTACTAATACTACTAAATACTACTACAACTTCTACTACTACTACTAAATACCTACAACTCTACTACTACTACTACTAAATACTACTACAACTTCTAATACTACTAAATACTACTACTACTATTTATATCTTCAAAACATTCAAGCATTTTTTGTTTTCCTAATTAGTTTCTTTGTCAATATTATTATTATCAAGATAAAGCGATAAACCCGTAAAGGGTTATACATGTCATACAGGGAATGGTAGGCAATCACGTCTGATCCAAGGAAGGGGGGAGTAACGCTCCACTTCGTAGGATCCAGAGCCCCTCACCAATGACAAAGAGAAAATGGTATCGACTGAAGGCCTCAGATATTTTAGTATTCGTGTAGACACGAATGTTGCTACGAATGTTGCTACGAATGTTGCTACGAATGTTGCCACGAATGTTGCTACCGAGAACCATATAACCAGATGGCACAGTACCAGAGGTGCAGTGCCGACTTGTTTTGGTCCTCCGTCTTGTTAATGCTCTTATGACATGGTCATAACCAAAATTTTTTAAACTGGTGGAGGGGTAAGCCAGCGGAAGGCCTCGGTCAGATGGCCAAAGCTCCAGCTGCGGGTCATCATCTGACTAAGACCAGCATTAGGAAACATCCTGTTTTTGACAAATCTTACCTAACCTAACCTAACCTAACCTAACCTAACCTAACCTAACCTAACCTAACTTAACTAACTTAACCTCAATGCTCCTTCCATTTTGCTAACATTCGGGATTTAACAACAAATAAAAATAAAGTTAATTACGCCTCTGGCAAGACAGTGATGGAGTGATTGATGATGAAAGTGTTTCTTTTTTTGGGTCATTCTGCCTCGGTGTTAATTAAAAAATCAAGTGGACTCCACACATAAACAAATTCTATTTTTGTAGAAAAATACACCTTCAGTGTGAGGAATGACACAATATCCTAGTTATGATATTTTAATTTGAAGACGTTTCGCCCACCTTGAATTGATAGAGTCCCTGGTGAGCGAAATGTTTTCCGAATCATATGTCATAATCTGCACATTTTTGTCTTGTTTACGTGTTGCTTTGTAGGCTTGTTTAGGCCGAACGCAGAATAATCATTGGACGTAGTTACGAGCAGCACTAGTTATGATTATTATTATTATTATTATTAATTTTATTACTATTTTTAAAATTATTATTTTTTAATGTTAAATTTTATGGTTTAATTTTTATTATTATTATTATTATTATTATTATTATTATTATTATTATTATTATTATTATTATTATTATTATTATTTATTATCGCGTGGATGCACTAAGCTCATTAACTTTTCTTCTAAGTAGCATAAAACTAATTAGTCCTGTTTATACCCACGTCGACTGCATTGATTCTCCCTGACCTGCTCTGCTGTTGCTGCTGTTGCGCTGATGCTGCTGCTGGTTTTGCTGCTACTGCTGTTGCTGCTGATGCTGTTAGTATTGTTGATATTGCTACTGCTGCTGCTAGTGTTGATGCTGCTGCTGTTGGCGTTGTTGCTGCGCCTACTGTTGTGCTGTTTCTTCAACTGCTGTTGACGTAGTTGTAATTGTGGGTTATGGTTGTTGTATTGTTGTCACTATTATTGTTACTGACAATGTTATTAATGTTGTTGTTGCTTCTGTTGTTGACGCTGCTACTGCTTGTTCTGTTGTTAAGGACGCTGTTGCTATTCTTATTGCTTCTGCTTCGTCTGTTGTTAGCAATGCTGCTGCTGTTACTGCTGTTGATGATTGATAATAAATAATAAAGATGGCAGACGTAATTAACCTCAAACATGTTAATGATTAATGCGAGTGATCTACTAAATTAGGTAGTGAATGCAATTTAAACATATTAAACGAATGTCATTATTATCCGAAAAGGAAAACCAGGAAGACCATTTGGTACACACAGTAGTGGAGACTCGAAACACCTTCCGGAAATCGTGACCCAGTCTTTGATCAACGAAGCTGTGGGTGCTCCACCCACTCACAAGATTCATACGCGTGTAAAAGTCACAGTCAATACTTTTTACATATTAGGTTTGTAACCATCGATTACCTGGTCACCACTAAAGTGACTCTGACATCTAAGTAGAAATTAAAGAAATTTCAGTGAATATACA